>PVJS01006359.1:0-60217 GCA_004027185.1 Glis glis
AAAAAATAGGGCCGGGGGCGTAGCGCGGAGGTAGAACGCCCCTGCATTCAATTCCCGGTACCGCAAAAATAAATAAATAAATAAATAAAATTTAAAAGATAATTTCTTTTTTTTTACATTGAACAAATAAAATATTCTTCTGACTTTATTTATTTTGCTATTGGGGATTGAACCCAGGGGCAGTCTACCTCTGAGCTACACTCACAGTCCTATTTTATTTATATTTTATTTATATTTTTACTTTGAAACAGAGTTTCACTAAGTTTCTAAGAGCCTCACTAAATTGCCAAGGCTGGCCTCGAACCTGTGATCCTCCTGTCTTAGCCTCCCAAGCAGTAGGATTATAGGCATGTGACACCATGCCTAGCTATTCTTCTGGCTTTTTATGTCAATATTAGGTTTTTGAGACTTGAGCATGTTGATATGGATGATATGATTATTCTCTTTGCAAAAAAACCTTTATCATTATTTATCTATTTTCTATTTAATATTTGTATTCAATTCAGTCTTATTAAAGTATGCTAGATGAAATTGAAAAACACAGGAAAAATTGTTTTGGGGTTTCTTGGGGTATACAAGAAATACTTCAGAATATATACTTAATTTCTAATTCTACAAATCTGTTTTTATTTGTGCCCATTTTTATTTAACCATGGTAGTAGAACTACTATAAATATTATGGAATAAGGAGTTTATTGTAGATGTTAACCTTAAAATGTTATGGGAAGTGCTGGATAGGATCTGAGAAAATTTGCTGATCAATCCTGATGTGGTTAAAAAAGTTGAAGCCTGTGGGGAAGTGAGGCAGGTTTAACTTTTCAGTAGAGTTGCAATGAGGTTTGATATAAAGATCAAGGGAAGAGGTAAAGATGGAAAAGACACCAAAATGTTTCTCCTACCCTCACACAGTTACTCAACACTTTTGATACCAGTTGTGTGGATTGTTTTCCCTCCACACACCAATCAAATCTCTCATGGACACAAACTGGGTCTTTGGCAAATTAATACAATTCTGACATTATCTACCTGGAGGTAGCATCAGATCTCTCAGGTGAAGTGATCAGTCCCACAAGGCTGCCCCCACTTCCAATAAAGCTTTCAGGCCTCAGATTGTTTTACCTGAGCTTCCAGCCAACCAGCTATAAATCAGGGTTCCTATGCCCCCTCCTCCAGTTTGATTTATTTGCTATAGTGGCTCACAGAACTCAATCTACTTACATTTACTTATTGATTATAAAGGTTATTACAGACTAGTCAGATGGAAAGGGATGCATGTGGCAAGGTACATGGTGCCTGAGCCTTCATGCCTTCTCTGGGTGTCGCCTCTCTCCAGGAACCTCCATGTGTTAATCAATATGGAAGCTCCCCAAACCCAGTCCCTTGGGGTTTTGTGTAGGCTTCCTTATGTAGGCATACTTGACTGGCCATTGGTGACTCCCAATCTTCAGCCTCTCTTCTCTCACTAGAGGTTAAGGGTAGCACTAAAAATTCCAACTCTATAATCATGTTTTCCCTAGCAGCTAGCCCCCATCCCTAGGCTATTCAGGACCCCCCAGCCATTAGTCATCTCATACAACAGGGCATTCTTCACGTTGGTGATTCCAAGGGTTTTACAGCTGTGTGCCAGGAAACAAGGGCAGAAATCAAATATATATATTTGTTTTTATATCAAAATATCACAGGAAATCTGCTGGATTTCCATGGGTGCTGCCTCTGTGGGTTGCTGCAAAACATCTAGCAGGGCCAGCAGAGAAGGAGAACTGGGCTGGATAAGTGCAGTAAAGAGGAGAAACTCACTGGCACCACTGAGTCTGCTCCCCCAGACTCTATCAAATGACCTGTGAATGTCTCGTGTGGCAAACCTGAACACAAAACCATGCAAAGCAGAGAACTCAGATTCACAGTTCCTTACTGTTTAAATGGAAATAGTGCAACACCACTACATCAACTTTACTACATAATTCCAAAGTTTCCAAAGTTATGCCGATACACACCCTATCAGCAGTACATTCTTCTCTTGCTCTGCATTCTTAGCATAAGCTCTTGATGTGTCAGGATTTTCTTTTATTTATTCAGTGTATGTAAGCTAGCATTTTATCTAGGTTTTAATTTTTATTTGCCCGATTATTAGGAAGATTGAACATCTTTAAAATACTCACTATACATTCATATTTCCTTTTCTGTGAAGTGACTATTAATAGCACATTCCCACTTTTTCAATTTAGCTGATTCAATTTTTCCTGTAAATTTATCAGTTATTTTTATGTTAAAATGATGTGTTTAGCAAGTCACTGTTGTCACACTCTGCATAATGAAGTTTCAGTCAATGACAGACCACACCACATATATGACAGTGGTCACATAAGATTATAATGGAGCTGAAAAATCCCTGTTGCTTAGTGCCACTATAGCTGTCAAAACATCGTTGTACAATGTGTTACTTACCTGCCTGTGGTGAGACTGGCATAAACAAACCAACTATGCTGCCAGTAAAAAAAAAATATAGTGCATACAATTATGTACAGTACATAGTACTTGATAATGATAATAAATGATAATGTTACTGACCTATGTGTTTACTCCTTTTTTTTTTTTTTGGTGGTACTGGGGATTGAACCCAGAGGTGCTTTACCTTTGAGATACAACCACAGCCCTATATTATTTTTGATTTTGAAACAGGGTCTCACTAAGTTGCTGAGGGCCTCACTAAAGTTGCTGGGGCTGGCCTCGAACCTGTGATTCTCCTGTCTCAGTCTCCTAAGTACTGAGATTACAGGCGTGTACCACCATGCTTAGCTTATTTACTCCACTTTTAATAACTGTTTGAGTTTCCTTCCTTCTGCTTATTAAGAAGAATACTGTAAAACAGTGTGTTGTGTGATACTGTCAGCGCCTCTCGCATCTTGCGTTTACCTCATCTCTTGATTGCATCAAGACACCACAAAGAGTGACTGACCTCTATCCTATAGGTTTCTTTACACACTATGATGTTTGCACATCTACAAAATTGCCTGGTGATGCTTTTCACAGAATGTATCCCCATTGTTAAGTGACACGTGACTGTACTTGTCTTATAGAAATGAAATTATGTGTATCTCTGTTTATTTTTCCCTGGTTTGTGCTTTGTCTCTATAATTTCTTTAGTTATTTTGATACTTAAAGACTTATAGTCACTTCTAGTGAAAAAACACAAGATGAGTATCTCTTATCAGAAATGCTTGTGATCAGAAGATTCTAAAATTTTAGAATATTTTTAAACATGGCACTCAAAAAGTTTCAGACTTTGGAGCATTTTAATTTCAAATATTTGGATTAGGGGTGCTCAACTTACAGCCTTATTTTAGAGGTGAAAATGTTCATTTTCCCCTCAAGTCACAGTAAAACTTGGAGCTTTCTCTCCGGCTTTGTGCTTCCTTTATGCTAGAGAAGACTACAGCTGGAGAGGGCTTGGCTGGCTTCCCTTTGTTCTCCTCTTGCATTTCTTCACCCACTGCACGATAACGAGCCACAGTTTCTGAATACCATTATTCCACTTCACCAGAGTTGGAGTAAAGTAAGGATGACTGAGAAACAGAAACAGAACTTATGTGACCTAATAAAATTGGTGAAGTAGAAGGAAGTTTCAGGCATCAAGATAAAGCTAAGAGTTTTATTTTTTCTTTCTCTGACACTATGGAAGATTGGAATGCCTACTGCTGAAAGGAAATGAGATAGTGAAACAGAATAATTCAGAAGACATGAATGCCAACCTCATGTTACTAAACTCAAATAGAACACAATAGGAAAATATTGGTTCTACTCGTTTACTATGCCTTTGTAACATTTCAATCATTTAAACAATATAAATTTTCATACCATGGTTTACAGTGCGATATTTTCCAGACTTACTAAATTGTCTTTTTTGTCAAGTATAACCATGTCATTTTTCACATGTAGCATTACATATAAAAGTGGTTTGTGTATTCGCTATAATTTCCTCATAGATTTGATACGTGATTTCTGATACCTGTTCCTCCTTTAGAGTAGTAGAGAAGTGAATGAACATGATTTCATAAGTTAGATTTTATTTTATTTATTTATTTGGAGAATATCAATATCAATATCAATACCCAGTATGGGGAAGGGAGGGAGGGGGAGGGAGCCAGGGGGAAGCCCACCAAGTGCTGTGTGCATGCATGTCACTATCACTATGAACTACATTATGATGTGAGACTATAATGCACCAACGTAAGTATATTAAAAAAGGTTTTATTTTTAATTTTTCTGTGGCAGTAATGTTAAAAATATAGCCTTTTAACAAATTTGAAATATACAATACATTAACTATGGGTATCATGTGGTCCAATAAATCATTACAACTTAAAAAAAAAGAAACAAATTATTTCACTTGCCCAGGCTTGCCCTCATTTCATATCAAGGCTTTCTGGAATTTGTGGAGATTCAAGGCTTGCACTCTTTTGCTGGTGTTTTTGTGGACTGTCCTTCCAAAAATGCAGGTGATGTTTTGTTTTTTTTTCCATCTGGCCACGTATATTTTCACTCCTTAGTCATCTGGCAGTCCATCTTCTCCATTAAGGTCTTGCCACACTTACGTCCCTGCCTTAGGCTGGACTTAAGAGGGTTCCAGCCAACTTCATGGAATTCCCATTCTGACCCATGAGTACTACTCATGCACTTTTTGTTTCCGCTGTCAGTGGAAGCTGAGTTTGTTCCTGTTGCCATCCTCTCTCCCTTTCATGCCACAGGTGGATAGATCCCTCTTCTCAGTTTTACATTCCTCAAGAGATACCTCTTGATTAATTAACATCATTACCACATCCTTCTGCCCTCAAATGCAAAGTAAGTAAATAAATAAATAAAGAAAAGAGAAAGAGAGAGAGAGAGAGAGAGAGAAAGAAAGAAGAAAGAAAGAAAGAAAGAAAGAGAGAGAGAGAGAGAGAGAGAGAGAAAAGAAAGAAAGAAAGAAAGAAAGAAAGAAAGAAAGAAAGAATGAAAGAAAGAAAGAAAGAAAGAAAGAAAGAAAGAAAGACTCTTGGTATAACTTCCTTAGAACCTCTCTAATCCAGATTGAGGTGAGGAAGGAAGCCAAAGGAGAGGGGAAGATTTGCAACAATACTTCCCAAAGTAATCTACTTTCCCTACTTCTTCATATTCAATTTATTTGTATTCCTAATTGGGTATTAGAATAAGGGTTTGAAAACCAATTTGAAGTAGCTTTTAAAAAGATAAATCTAGTAAATCCTCACTTTAGAATTTGAGAGGACATATCATAAATTGGTTTCTTTATGGTATTTACATCCTCAAACAAATCTGAGAAAGAAAAAGGCCTATATGAATCTTCTAGTATATATTACTTATAAAAAGTGCCTGACACTTAGTAGACTTTCAATAAATGGAATACGTTAATTTGCAAATATCATTTCATAGAAAAATATATACTTCAGAGGTAGAATAGTCAAGATCATCAACTCTCAGCATTAAAAGACACTTAAAAGTGCTAATTACAACTTATACCATTTGAACACTAGAATTTATCTCCAAAAAGCCTTATTAAAGAGGTAACTAACAAAAAAATTGAATTTTTCCCTATTGGTCTCTGAGTAAACATTATAGAAATAGAAAATCAAGTCTTTTCTTTCCTCTCCTACCATTGAATCTTATTGAAACCTTTCCCAACTACCCCACTCCATTTTTAAAAAGTCAAAGATGAAAAGGCTTATTTGCTAAGCCTAAAATGTGTTTTATTTTTGCAAACCTACCCAGAAGCTAACCTCCTGAGGAAGTCTCCTTTCATCTATGAATCTTTGCTTCAATTTAGGCTTGGGCCGAAAGTTTTTCTTATGAAATTGGTGGCTGTATGTATAATAGTGCTTTTTTTCTTATCCAGGCATTACTTTAGAGAGAGAAGAGAGATCATCCTACATTTGTATCTGAATTAGGTTTGAGTCTTAACTGTGTCAATTATGAGGAAATTCTCGGCAAGTCATGTGCCTTGTCAATCATGTGGTTGCTATTTGACCACCTCCTCTTCCCACTCATTCCCAAATCCACTCTCATGGGCCTTTGCCTTGCTCTCTATCCCCTGTATGCTGCATGCTATGGATCCAGTGGTGGCTGGCTTTTGTTTAGGTTTAACCCAGTTGAGTGCTGGGGCCAACTCACACCAGCTTGCAAGAGTCAATTGTGTGTATCTCTTCCCAACTCAGGTTCAGCAATATCACATTAGTAGTCTGAAATCAGCCACAGTGACAGTGATTATGCTGCAGCTATTGGAATATTCTAACATCAAAGTTTTGTGATGTTTCTTGTTCTCTCTCTCTCTCTCTCTCTCTCTCTCTCTCTCTCTCTCTTTCTCTCTCCATTTTATTTATCAGCCTGTCCCTGATTTGGCTAATGGGTGACACTGGCAGGCGATCAGAATGATGGAGGAAAGGAAGGTTGAACTATTTCTTGCCTGATCCCTCCTTGCTTCTATGCCTCATTTAAAAAGAATATTCCCTCAGTTCTCCATAACTGCTATGAAGCCAGCCCACCTCCACAGATTCGGGTTTTACAGAAGACGTGGTCATGCCATTTCACCCAGGTCACTATAGGTTGAGGGTTTTTGCTGTGGCTTGCCACTGGTTGCCTCCACCCCCTTTCCAGGCTCCCTTAACCCCGCCCACCGTGAGAACCTGAGTTGCTCTACTCCTCTGCTGAACCAGCTGACAAATCACTCACTTGCTGACAGTGCTTCACTAGGGGCAGAATAAAAACGTGGAAGGGGATATTTTGACTTAATTGTTTTTATTCCACCTCTGATGAGACACAAGGAAGGAATGTTAGTGTCTACTCTCCTCTTATAATCAATTAGTCACTAAAAATCACTTTGAAGAAAATAGAATGCAGAAGCAACTTGGTTCCCTCCCTCTTTTTTCAGTGTTTAACAAGGCAGAATTTTAGACAGGGAAAATTGCATTTTTAGTGTCAGATTTTTTTTAAAGGTTGGTTAACTTGGCAGATGTTAAACTGTACACAATTTATTTCTGAGATTAAAAAATACTTCACCCAAAGACCATATGTCAGGAGGAAATATTTTATACACTGATTCTCTCAGGAAACTCATTTTCTTTCTATTTTTACTGCCAGTTTTATTTGGTGCTCAGTTCAACATACCTCTATTTAATATGCTATCTTTTGAAATAGTTTTGTGTCTGTAATTCATCACAATTAAATACTGCATGAAACCACAGTAATAATTATTTATTTATGGGTATGGGGATGGAAAAGTACTCAAACTCACAGTTCTGTACAGAATATCCTCCAACTTCTCACTACTTAGCTTAGTTCCATTAACAGAGATAAAAAGGAAATAGGTCTATGGGATTCCAAGTCAGGGCCAAAGTCAAATTTGTTCCTCTGTTTCCAGTGTACCACTTTGCAAATATGTCTTTTACTCATTGATTTAGTCACAATTACATAATTTCTGAATTACATTTTATTTCATTTGTAATGGTTACAATAATTGCACATATTTATGGAGTATAATGCAGTATTTTGATGCATATATATATTATCTAATGATCAAATCAGGATAATTAGCATATCTGTGACCTCAGATACTTATCATCTCTTTGTGATAAGAATATTAAAGAAAGCTCTCTTTAGCCATTTTGAAATAGATAATACATGATTGTTAATGTAGTGACCCCTCTGTGCAACACCAGAAAACAATTACATATGGTTTTAAAGGATAGTGTCAAAAGCAAACCAAGTAGCTTTTGATTAATATCTCATAGGTACATAATTACTTATCAAGGTTAATGGCCTCTATGCCCATGACGTTAAATTACTCTTCAGGAGTAATTGATAGAATGTACAATAGAGATGAAACTGCTGGTCTTAAGCATTTAAGATGAGGTTATTAGGAACTGTACATAATTAGAGTGTTTTGTTTTACAATATTTACCTGTAACAATGAAGTGGACAACATTTTTCTCATGACCATTGATAACACTTACAAAGCATGTTCCTCTGAAAGTAGAAGTTAAATAAGGTAAATAAGTATTAGATCCTAAGAGACCTATTGACACAGAAGTGGCTATTTCTGTTAAAGTACTTGTAAAAGGTAAAACCCATCTTTCTTTCATATCATTATTCTTGTTTAAAATATTTTTATCACTTTATAAAAATAATCATGGATACAGGACAATTCACTTTGGTTACCTCCCTATACCTGTGAATTCAAGGTATCAAGTCTACAGGGATGTTACAGTCGGCAAGAAGGCTCAGCATCCCCAGTTCAGTTACTACAGTGGTGACTCAGGAAGATTTCACATAAAACAAACATAAGTTTATAAATTTAAATTGTTTTGTAGGCCATGCATTTTTTTCTGAAGCTGAAAAAATATATATCCCTAATGTCATTGGGAAACTTTACACTGAGATATTGTAACAACTGCATCCAGGTAAGATGAATCTGATTGAGACAGGTCAATGGTCATACAAACAAAAGTAAAGCCAAATGCTATGTGCATGTATGCCCCTGTCACTCTGAGCTCCATTGTGATGCATGATTACAATGCATCAATAAAAGTATATTTAAAAAACAAAATAAGCAGAATGCACTCAAGAGGTGGGAAGCAATAAAAATTAAATGAACATTTCAGAAAAGGGGAAATCATTCAAAAGTGAACTGAGGATGGGCAGACATTCTCGCTTGAGGCTGTTTTTCTTTTTTTTATTTTAGTCCTTAGGGATGTTGATCAGGGTTGACAATAGATGGTTGCAATGGTAAAACAGAATCTAGCAATACTTTGAAAAGTTGTATATGGTTGGAGTGACAAAAGTAGATAATTCCAAAAATTCTCTGAAAAAACAATAGAATCAGATATGTTATTAAATAATTTCATATCCTCTAGGTCAAGGTGAGAAGTGTCAGCAGCTACCTGGATACAAAGTTGATCAGAGTTAGTTGTATTACAAATTTGTAGCATTATTTAGCCTACTAATGTTTCTGTAAAAGTAAGGATAATATGCATTGAACATTCTCTCTACCAACATTGTGTTCATAACTAGAATGTATCACTTAATCCTCACCATAGCACTTTGAGTGAGTCCTGTTATCCTATGCCTTTAATACAAAAGAAAACACACAGTGAGACTAAGTACATTGACCAAGGTCCTAGCACTACTATGTAGCAAAAGTTGGTTTGACTGAGGAGACTGAAAGCAGAGCTCCCCCTGGCTGTCTCACATTTCAATGTCCAACAGGGTCAATGATCCTCTGAAAAGGAAACTTTTTATTTATTACAATAGTGTACAGTACACACAATAATTTGCTAGAAATCTTGAGTGTAAAAATTACTTATAAAATATAAAAATAATTGTTCTAGAAAAATTATAAATTGTTAGGCCAAAAGGAAAAGGAGTGTAAGTAATTCAACCCTTAGTTATACAAGCTGAAATATATTTTTCCACTTAGTAGAACCAATTTTCAGTCTAAACTTAATGAAGTAGAAACAAATATTTTTCTTCAACCACTGACTTTAATTATGCCATATTGACTATCGCTTTCTAGACGTTAGTGATATTTGGGACACAGTTTTCTGCTTTTGTCACCTAAAAGAAATCCATTGTAGTCTAGTCAATTTTAAGACCTCAATCTCATGACTGTTAGCTTTTCAGCACTGTGACAAAATAACTGAGAAAATCAATTTATAAGCAGGAAAAATTTATTTTGACTCATGGTTTCAGAGGTTTCAGTCTATGGTAACTTGGTCCTGCTGCCTTTGGGCCTATGGCAAACATAAATGTGTGGCAAAAGAAATAGCTCACCTCTTGGTGGCCTGGATGCAGGGCTGGGGGACAGGGTCCCAATATCCCCTTCAACTTCTTATCCCCGGTAGTCTAACTTCCTCTGAGTAGACTAACCTCTTAAAGGTCCTATTCCCTCCCAGTGGCCACAGGCTGACCACTCAACTTTTAGCATAAGGGCCTTTGGGGGGCATTTAAGATCCAAACCAGGACAGTATTTGAATAGTTTTCCTGTCCTATGAATTTATACTGGGATTGTGACCCAAGGAAACCAGTACTGGGGCAGAGGGTAGATTTGGTCTTGGACTAGTAAATCTTTGTTTTCTGCCTCTTATTCCCATTTTGCTTTTGAATGGTGTGACTGAGAGGAGGCATGGAGAAAAACAGGAAAACCTTCTCCTGACTCTTTCTACCCTATTTCCTTCTAAGGCTTGATGCCCTCTGTGGGTCTAGGCATCTAGATGTAGTCTCTCCCATGGGCTCTCATGTCAATTCTTGAGGCACCTTTCAGAATCCCGGTTAAGATGTGTATCACTGACTCCCCTAAACCTTTTCTGTTGTTGCAGCATATTCTCTCCCACTTTTGGGTTTCTTTGGCCCTACAATGAGCCCGCTTCTATAGGACATTGAAAAGGCAGTGCAACAGAGTCAGACTGCCTTGCATTTGTCCAAAAAGACAAAAACAAAAAACAAACCAAAAACAACAACAGAACTAAAGCATGCTCACTAAATCTGAAAAGGGAATGATGACTCCTTGTAGATCCTCTCATTGCTTTGTGTCTCTACCTCTCTCTCTCTCTCTCTCTCTCTCTCTCTCTCTCTCTCCTGCCCTCTCTCTCTCTCATCTCTATTTCTATCTCCCTCTCTCTATCTCCCTCTCTCTCAACTCAGATACATTTGGAAATATCAATGCCTACCAGTCAAAGATCATCAAGTGCACACGCACCTGTAATTGAATGAGTTGGGTTTATTATTTATAGAAAAAAGGAGAATGTGGACTGGGGAATTGTATATTAAAGTTTTATCTAGAAGGTAGGACACTAGAACAAAGCTAAAGTTATTAGTAAAGTATTAGTGATGGTAGGGAGGTATTTGATCATTTTTGTGGCTTGCATGACATTTTGTCTGTATTCAGAGTTATGAAGTGATTCTGCGTTGTCTTGATCCATCACCAATATATAATTGCCCTGTGTGATGTTGATGTCCTGTGGTATTTTTAAGTTCAACAGAGCACCATGCCCTAGCTGTGAGTGCCAGGCTGGCTTCCAGTGGCACCAAGCATCTCTGGTACATCAGGCCAGATCCTATGTCTTGGGCTCTGCTGGCTGCTTTTCTCTTTCCAGAGGACAGATCAGCAAATTCAAAGCTAAAGCTAACATCAGCCTGGTGATAACCTTCCAGTTACACTTTCTGGTAGGGCGCTAGACACTATGAATAAATCTCTCCCGACTCACTTACCTTAGTTCATTAAAAAGTTGTGGTGATTTTCAAATTTTTCACTTTAGGTTTATATAGAAAAGGAGAGGCTGTGAAGTGGTGATACAGACTGCATTCTGTAGTCTTGTAGTCACCAGTGCAGGGATGTGAGGTGACTTTGGCTGGTATCTTTGAAGGGTCAGTTATTTAACACTATCCAGCTTTGTGATGAGTTTTAGAATTGACAGAATTCTAAGATCATAGGCAAAGATGAATTCAATTTCTGTTATGCACACATACTCAACATGTATGCATTTTATCAAAACCTATCATGTTAGAATATTGGATAATCTCTTTTAATCAGCAGTGTATTGTCCATTTCTTCCTATGTACAAATAAAATATTTTTCACATATTAGAAGGATAAATTTTCCAATTCATTTTAAGAGGTTAGAGAGGTTTAAGTTCACTCTATTTTACTACTAGTGATATTTTCTGTTTTATCTAATAATAGTTTTAAAGTTTATAAGACCCCTTGATATGAACTGATCCTGCCCAGTTGTACTTTTCCCTCTATTTTTGTTCAGCTGTATCTTCCACAGCGACTTTCCTGGATTATAGTGCTGTGGCTTCCTTCAGAAATGGTTTTTTAGAATTAGTGTAGTATGAGAGCACTGGCTTATATAGATGGCCAAGAGTGAAGACCATTAAGGAGTGGAATTCACTGGGATGAATATTGATGAATGGAGTTTTGAATTCTAGATTATCTAACTTCCTTTATTCTTCTTCTTATTATTATTACATTTGAATTTCTAATATGTATTTCAAATTTACTACACCCCAAGTTGAACCTTTGTTCTTCTCCACCCTTAAACTTGCCCTTCCCATCTTCTCTATGTCACTTAGTGGCATTACCAATCTTCTGGTTACTCGAGCCAAAAGTAAGGATTTTTTTTTAACTCCTTTCTTTTTCTCCCCTTCCACATAAAATCAGCAAATCCTGTTGATGTGTCTTTAAAATCACATTTGGGTTCAATTTATGACACCCTCTACTGCTACCATCCACTCTCTCTTGTCTAGGTTACTGCAAGAGAATTCTTGCAGTTGGTTTTCCCACTTTGATGCTGTTCTTAAATCAGCAGCCAGAGTGACCATGTGGAAACACAGATCAGATGCTATCAATCCTCTGTTAGAGATGCTCCAGTACCTCCTATTCTTACTTAGAGTAGAAGACAAAGCATTCATAGTGACCTTCAATGCCTCTCTCCTTCTGCGCCTTCACTTGGGCCACACTTGCGGCTCTGCTGCCCACCAGCCATGCTGGGCACGATCCCACATCAACATCTTTTTGTTGTATCTTGTTCTTTTAAAGCTCTCCCTTCACATGGTTGTACAACCAGTTGTCAAAACTCCAACTATTTACGAAAGTGTTACTCTTTCAGTGGCTACTCTAAGTAAAACCATACCTGTCTTCTCATCATAATCCTTAACATCCTTCTTTTTATACCATCTAGCATATTTTATGTTTTACTTATTTATATGGCTGTTTTTGTCCACACAAGAGGATGGGACCCATATGAGAATTTTTTTTGTGTCTGTTTTGTGACTCAAGCATTCCTAAGCCTAGCAAGATGCCTGGCACATTGCAGCCTGTCAGTGATTATGGTTGGAGTGCATGAATAAGTGAATGATTCCCTTTCAGCAGCCTAATTTTCATCTGCAGAGCTTTTCCCATCTGTTTAAATAAAAATTGTTTCTCTTCCTACTTCTCCACAAACAATCAGAATTTATTTTTGGAATTTATTGATTCTATCTCATACTTCTTTAATTGTCAGATTTTTTAAAGCAAAATGAATTTGAGATTCTATGCCTATGACCTTTGAATTAAGAAATGTATAGAGATATAAACTTGTTTTATTTTAGTTTTTATATTAATAATTTCCAGTAATCACATTTACATAATTTTCCATTTTAGGTTTTGTTTAGATACAGAATCTGATAGAATAATAACAAGTACTTTGATCATCAGTTCTTTTGTTCTTGGAATTAATGTTTGCTTTCTGAATAATAGCTCTTGAATTCCTGATTCTATATAAATGTTTTTATTGTTTCTGAAATTGTTTTCTAAGGGCAAATTATAAATACAGACATCTACAATGCTCTAAAAATACATTATCTAAATATTTCCCAGAAACTGAATAAGAAAGATTTGAATTGATCACACCAAACATGTTTATCTATGCTTTGAATCTTATATTTGGTGTTTTTATTCTGAAATGACTCTTAAGTTTCAAGAATTATCACAAATGAACAATGAGATAATTCTTAAAATGTCTTCAAAATATTTGAAATCATATCCTCATTTCTCCAAGAGATTCTGTGGAAAACTTACTCTTCCACCATAATAGTCTTCTGTAGCACTTGAAAATGTAGCACAGAAATGCCAATGTCCAAATAAAGAAGCAGAAACCTCTGCTTTAATTTTTATCACATAAATTTTTCACAGACTTAAAACATATGGCACATTGAAGCATATGTTTTTGTTGATCCTCCCGGATTCTTTTATTGTTGGTATACCCATCAGCAGCTGTGCATGTGGGCTGCTAACATTCCACCCTTACACCATCTTTTTTTCATATCTGACATTTTGTATACATTTAGGATACAACAGGCTACTTTTACACCCAATAATAGTATGGGATAAGTATGCTTTATCCAAAATGTTTTAGTCCAGATGTGTTGTATATTTCAAATTATTTTTGGATTTAGGAATATTTGCATAAACATAATGAGATATCTTGGGAATGGACTCAAGTCTAAACATGAAATCCATTTATGTTTCATATATACCTTATACACATAGCTTGAAGGTCATTTAATACAATATTTTAGTGTGGCTGTGTTTTGAGTATAACTTGTCATATGAGTTCAGGTTGGAATTTTCCATTTTTGGCATTATGTTGATTTAAAAAATTGGATTGTGGAACATTGGACTATAGATTTAAAAATTAGATATGATCAATTTGTACTTAAAATGCAGTTTATTCCAGGCATGGTGGTTCACACCTGTAATCCCAGTACTTGGGAGGATAGCAAGTTTGAGGCCAGCTTCAGCAACTTAGACCCTGTTTCAAAAAAAAAAAAATAAGAAAGGCTGGAGTAGTTCAGCTGTAATTCAGCTGTAGAATGCCCCTGGGTTCATTGCCTATTTCAATACTCCCCCACTGAAGTTTATGATTATTTTCTGATATCCTATTTATGCTACTAGGTCTATGCAAAACATTTTTAATTTAAATTATAAATAAATATCACAAAACCTAAAGATGTATCATATCTAGATTTTTTTCTATCAAAAGTTGTTTGGGTTACATATTGTATGTTACATATTCTCTTTAGACCTGTCTTCATTGAACCATAATGTGAAGCCATTAATGCGAATTCTACTCAAATTATATAGCTGCTAAAAAGATTGTATGAGCTAATGAATGCAATACTTTCAAATACAGACTTACATGAATAGCATGCCTATTATCAGTGACAAAGATAGTGTATTTCTCTATGAATATTTTAATTGAAGTTGAAAAATAAGCTATCACTAGCAGTATGCCATCTCTACCAATTTTGAAACTTTAAAGACATATCACAGTTGACTGCCTTAGTAACAAGCAGGTCACTAATGCTAAATGAGCTTCTCTTCAGTCCCAGGCTATTAGATACTTTGTGTAGTTGTAACTCAAGTGACAGTGGCAGTGAGCTCCATTGGTTCAATTGCCAGAAATGTTTTCCCTCAAAGTGACCACTAGCTGCTCGCAGGAGTGTCCTAGCTAATTACCCCAAGTGCAGTTAGGAACTGGCCCTCCGGTTTGCTGCTGCAAAGTTCTC
This sequence comes from Glis glis, assembly GCA_004027185.1. Lineage (NCBI taxonomy): Eukaryota > Metazoa > Chordata > Mammalia > Rodentia > Gliridae > Glis > Glis glis. Next base: position 15,093 of record PVJS01006359.1, read on the forward strand.
TTCACATTGCTTTTTCCTGGTCACAGTTGCTGCTAATCTGTGGTGAGAACACTTATTTAGACCTAGATGTCCTGTGCCAGAAATTAATCTGGACTTGGGAAGGGGCCAAGGAAGAGCTTGGAGGTCCAAACCAACTTATTGTTCTACACTAGTACTTTCCTGTGTTGTATAAAATTGGTAGCTTTTAAGGAGATCTCACTGAGAAATAATAAAAGTGAGATCCAATAATGCAATCATTGCACAGTCCTAGCTCCACACTACTAGAGTCTCTTTCTTTCTTTCTTTCTTTCTTTCTTTCTTTCTTTCTTTCTTTCTTTCTTTTGCTGTACTGGGGATTGAACCCAGGGGCATTCTACCTCTGAGCTATACCCCCAGCCATATTTTTTATTCTTTATTTTGAAACAGGGTCTCACTAAGTTGCAGAGGGCCTCACTAAGTAGCTGAGGCTGGCCGCGAACCCGGATCCTCCGGTCTCAGCCTCCCAAGAACTGGGATTACAAGCGTGTGTCACTACACCCAGCTCACTAGAGTCTCTTCTGAGAATGGTTCCTGCTTTCTTGAGGACTTTTGCCCACTGCCCTCCAGCAGCAGTGCTCTCAGGAGTTCTAGGGCAAGGCTTCCCTGTGTACATCCTTCCTTTTCAGGTGATTTCTGAGACAAGTCTTACATCCTTAGCATTTTTTTCTCCTTTTGAAGAAAAAACTGATTGTTTCTCTTGTAGCATTCATTTCACAGTCTAAGGGATGTGGCTGATTTGGCTACTCAACATAGAGTTACTCTTCTTTGAACAAAAGTTGACTCTTCCATTGGAAACCTGTCATCCATTTCAAACTCAGATCATGGGGTTTAGCTGTGATTGGTCCTTAGCTCCCAGGATAAGTCCTCATTCACTATGATGTTACCAGAACTATGTGCCCAGCTTAGTAGAGGCTGGAAACTTATAGATGAGACACTCCCAAAGTCACCCAAGGGTCTTCTTGCTAGGACTGCTAGGCAACACTTTGGAAGTAGGGCCTCCTTGTTGGAGCTGGAAACAAGAAGACAGCTCTTTCCAGGCTGAGGACCACATGGATACAGCCAGTGCTGGTGAAATCAGCTGAATAGAGCTAGCTACATAATCTGTGGGGCCCAGTACAAAGTGAAAATGCCAAGTCCTTGTTCTAAAATCAGAAGAACTTGCCAGTATAGATACAAATATAAAGCATTTTTCCCCATGATATCTCTCTCTTTCTCTTTCCTTGTTGGGGTTTTCATTTGTCATTCTAAGTGAAGAGAACTTAAAATGTTAAATTATCAGAATGCGTTTTATCAGTCATTTTCATACTGTACAATATTTTAAAATATAAATATGACTAATGTATGAAGACACAGTGATAGAAGATAGGTAAAATGTTTCTAGCTTTAGAAACTATAGTTTACAAGTCAAATTACAGAACTCTAATTCAAGAGAAATAATTTTTTTTCACTATCCAAGCAAAAGTCTCTAACCTTATGACATATGTTGAATGAAAAGCTAAACCTACTAGAACTGACAGACATGGAACTAGAGATACTGTCATGGAGTGTAGGCCGTTATTCCTCCCCCTCTTTTCCCTCCTCTTTCTCCTCCCACCTCCCCACCTTGTTCTACCTATGAACTATGTCCCAGATCCTTTTTTTTTTTTATTTTGAGACAGGGTTTCGCTAAGATACCTGGGCTTGTCTGGAACCTGTGATCCTCTTGCCTTAGTCTCCAAAGTATTGGGATTATAGGCATGTACCACTGTGCTCAGTTAGCCCAAGTTATTTCCATGAGGTCATATACCTCAAAAAATTAGCCAAAGAGCATGGCATGGCAAGGAAGGTAGGACAAACACATTGTCCTTATCTCCTCTGCTTATGTAAACGCTCCATTGTTTCACTGGACTTCACTTATAAAACACATATTAAAAGATAAAATTATTATGAATTTCAAGATGGTAACATCAGAGCATTAAGCAACCATGGAGCCTTCTGAGCTTGAAGGTTGTTGTAAACATATCGATCACACACCCATAGAGCCTAATCCTATCCCGAAGCAGTTGTGGAAAATAAATAGAGTCATAGCCTGACTTTAGTTTCACTGCACTCCAAGTTTCCATCAGTTCTTCCTATTGCTCAAACATATTAGGAAGATAATTGGCAGAAGAGTATGGGGAAGGTAATTTGCCTTATGTTTTTTTCTTGAGAAACACTGAAGTATCCCTTACCCTAGGGAGCCCTGGGAGAACAGACCTATCACATCAGCGGCACCTGCATCCACCATCCAATAGCTCTTCAGTCCTTCTGTCCTTTCCCTAAAACTGATGGAGGTAGAGTGAAGGAAGGTGTGGGTCTCCAAGTGTATCAACTGCTTTCTTGAAAGATATCTCTTCATCAAGCATCCCTCTTTCAAACCTTTTATATTCTTAAAATTGTAGAACATGGTTTCCTCTCTTATTTCACCAGAATTTGCAAATGTTAGATTTTCTGTTTTATACCCACTTAGGTATTCTGATACCTTTTTTGTTTTTTTTTATTTTTTATTTTTGGTTCCTCAGTAGATTTAGGCAGAAAGAATCCCTTTCAAACATTTTATTCACTAACAATCAAAGAATATTAGTTCTCCTACTCCTTATATTATGTAAGAACATGAGCCTCTCGTGTCTTTCTTTGGCCTTTTTTCTATCATTTTGTACTTTATTGAAGGTATTGAAAATAGAGAATAATTAATATGTTAAAATGTTACTTTCATAGTATTAGGCCATGGAATTCAGAAATACCAGAACATTAACTTGACCCCAATAATCCTTTCCCTATTAAGGTTACTTAATAAGGCACAACCTTATTAAGCTTACTTAATAAGTGATATAAAATAGGTTAAGAAAACGAATAGCAGAATTTGTAGTTTTAGAAGCTATAGTTATAAGTCAAATCACAGAACTTTAATTCTGGGGAAATAGAAATATTTTTTTCAATGTCCAAGCATAAGCCCGGACCTTACAACATATGTAGAAAAAAAATCTAAACCGTCTAGAACTGACAGAGATGAAGCATGTAGTGCAGGCCAAGTTGTTTCTATGAGGTCATATGCCTCAAAAGATTTAGCCAAAGTCCATTTTATTTTATTTATTTATTTATTTATTTATTTATTTATTTATTTATTTTTTGCGGTACCGGGGGATTGAACACAGGGGCATTCTACCTCCGTGCTACGCCCCTGGCCCTATTTTATATACTTTATTTTGAAACCGGGTCTCACGAAGTTGCAGAGGGCCTCACTAAGGAGAGAGAGAGAGAGAGAGAGAGAGAGAGAGAGAGAGAGGGAGAGGGAGAGAGAGAGAATGAGAGAGAGAGAGAGAAAGCGCTGAGGCTGGCTGCGAACCTGGATCCTCCAGTCTCTGCCTCCCAAAGTACTGGGATTACAAGCATGCGCCACCACACCCAGCTTGCCACAGTCCATTTTAGAATCTCACCAATTATATTAGTGTATCTCTTCTTTGAGGAATAGAATAAAATAATGAAGAAGAAAACTGAAAGAACTTTCTTACTCCTGTATTCAAGCAACCCTGATTACATGTGCTAATTTTATCCATAAATAATCATGTCATGTGATCTGAGTTCTTTTTTTCCGTATCAGCAATGGTATATGTATCAACTGCTATTCAAAAACAAAATAAGTAAATATACTTCACTACACACTGAATGAGTTATTTTTGAAAACAAAAATAAAGGTAAATTGAGTTGGAATTGTCTTCTAGTAGAGTGTACAATTTTCAGAAACACATGGAGGGCAATCAAATGGAAATTCAGTGTCACCTCCATGCAAGTGGGTGCTTGCTTTTTAGATGAGTTTTGATATCTCAGACAAAACAGGGTGACTGGCAATTTCTAACAAGTAAGAGTAGCTTGGCCCACTCATGATGTAGTAACTTAAAAATTAAAATTAAAATAGGACCAGTACACCAAAGACAAAGGATGATTCATATTCTGAAACCCTTAGAGAAGCTATCTATACTGAAATGGGATTTTCCTTCTTATTCTTTATTTTTGTCTCATATGTAGTCTAGAATACCTTTAATCGCACTTATTTGCCTCTTCCCTGGAACTAAAAACAAATACATACACATTATCCTACTTTATATAAATCACTAGATTCCTATTTACTCTGAGATCCATTTTGAAATTGCCTTCTTGATTTTTTTTAATTCTGGGTGTATTGATCTGTATTTTCCTCCTCACTCTCATTTATCTTTTGGTTGCTTGCCTTCTTGACGTGTGTATACAAAGGGAGCCATTCCTAAACTCCTCAGAAGCATTTCAGCACACGATTGTCTTTCTAAATCAATGGCTTTAACTATCTTCAAATCTCCTCTGAAAACCCATTTTATTTCTATTAACTTTGTAACTCTCTTTAGTGTATTAAAGAATCTTGGAAATAGCTGATGAAACAAAAGTTCAAAAGAGCTATATTATGAATTTATTAATGAACATCTCAGAAGGAGAATAAAATTTCATCAATTTGCGGTACAACATTATTACTATAACTGCATAGTGGGTTACTTAAGTTACAAGGCTGAGAATCAAAATAATTATAAGCATTTTAGGATGTCAGATTTAATTTTCTTTTCTGTACTATACACAAGCCTAGAATGCAAACATGGTTGATAGGGCTTCCTGGATTTTTATTATATTATCAAAATATTAGTCAATAGAGAAGACTGGAAGAACTTTGGAATCACTTTGACTTGGCTCTCCCCACAGGAAATATGTGTTTTCATGTGAGATCATTAATATCACTGAGCCTCCGTTGCTTCATTTGTAAGATAATAATGACATTTATTTTAAAAGTGAGGGTTGATGTACGGAAAGTATCAACTAGTAGCCCCCTCCATGTATATTGAATTAAATTTTACTAGTTGATATAGAAAAATAAGCGATGCTTTTAATACAGGGTTGTTCAAATAGTGACTTTAAAAAGTCTGTATACAGATGTAATTGTCATACAGTTAAACACAATCATTTTTAGAATTCAGCTTGGTAGATTTACCCAATGTATACATCCATGGAATTATGTCATTACTCATGATTTTGAGCACTTTATGACTACTGAAAATTTTCTTGTGATCCTTGATAATCAGGTTCTCTGCTATCCCTGTTCCAAGCAATCCCTGATCAAACTTCTACCACTGTAGACTCATTTTCATGTTCTGGAACTTCATGTGAATGGAATCACATAGTATGCTTTCTTAGGTCTCTGGCTGCATTCATTCCCATAAAAGTGTTGAGATTCTCCCATGTTGTCAAACATTATTTTTTTCCATTCCTTCCTAAATAATATTTCATTGTAAGGATATACCATGATTTGACTAACCATTCACCTGATGGCCATTTGTGTTTTTTGCTGCTTTGGGTTATAAAATGTCTATGAATATTTGCATACAATTATTTGTGCAGTCATGTTATATTTATAGCCATGTAATTGTCTTGCACAAATTTTCTTTCAGGATGATTTGTTTGGGAAGGACAGTTGATTGACAACGTCTAGCTGTCTTACCTTTGTATTTGCTGCAGTTGTATGCTTGTCAACACAAATACCACACACACCCCAGGCTGTGTCTAGCCAATGAGTAAGCCTAGTGCTAAACCATTTCACCCAATGCAGGACTCCCCTAATTGGCAGTATTTGCTTGGGTTATCCCATCAGACTAGAATAGACTGTCTCAGAATATTATCAAGGTTATTCCTACTGAATCTTTCTTTAACTTTATTTTTCATAGGTGTCTGACCTATACTATGGCCTGAAAGTTCTCACCATGTATCTCCTTTACCTTTTCTATATGTTTCTTCAAATACAGTTCTTGTACATATGTTTTATATCTTTATCTTCATATTTAGGTCCATAATCTATTTTTATAGTGTTTTTGTATGTGTAGGAAATGAGCAGTGGTTAAAAGTCATTTTTACTTTAATCATATATCTAGCATTAATTGTTTATAAAATAAATCTAGCACCATTTGTCAAGTATCCATACAATTTGTAGAAAAATCTACCCATTCCTACTGAGTTACTTCTACACATTTGTGGAAAATTCAATTGGCCATATACATATGCATCTTTTTTTTTTTGCGGTACCGGGGATTGAACCCAGGGGCCTTCTACCTCCGAGCTACCCGCCCAGCCCTATTTTTTTTTTATACTTTATTTTGAAACTGGGTCTCATGAAGTTGCAGAGGGCCTCACTAAGTAGCTGAGGCTGGCTGCAAACCCAGATCCTCCGGTCTCTGCCTCCCAAGTACTGGGATTACAAGCGTGCGCCACCACGCCTGGCTCATATTCATCTTCTTTAGGACTCTATTCTTTTTCATAAGTGTTTCTATTTTTACACTAATATTACATTATCTTGGTTATATAACTTTATAATAAGTCTTGAAAAAAAATAGTGTCTGTCCTTTAACCATTTTCTTATTTTTCAAAGTTATTTGTCTGTCATTTCTTAATGTCCACATCAATTTTAGTACTAGTTTATCAATTGGTATAAACTTATACCAACTGGTTTAAACTTATCATCTAATTTAGAGAGAATTATATACTTAACAATATCAAGTTTCCTAGTCTTCGATCATAGTATTTTTTCCATTTATTTTGATCATTTTTAATTTCTCTCAGCAATATTTTGTATCATGATGTAACTCATCATGCTTTTTAATGCTTTTCTAGACAGATTTTAACTTAAAATTCCAATTATTCATTGCTGGTATAGTTAAAAACAATTAAAACTTTATTTTGACCTTATATCCTGGGTCATACTAAGTTCATTTATTAGTTTCAGAAGGATTTGTGGGTATTTTTTATATTTTTAGTTTTTTCTATATAAATGATAATTTCTTTCTCTTTCTTTTTTTGTGGTACGAGGGATTGAAATCACGGGTGTTCTACCTTTGAGTTACACTCCCAGCCCTACTTTAGTTTTTATTTTGAAACAGAGTCTCACTAAGTTGTTGAGGATCTCCACAAGTTGCTGAGGCTGGTCTCCAACCTGAGATCAATTCTCCTGTCTCAACCTTCCAAGTACGGAGATTACAGACATGCACCATCATGCCCAGCTATAGATTAGAATTTCTATAAATTTTTTATCTATTTTACTTTTATTCTTCTATTGGTACATTGCAATTGTACATCATAGTGAGATTTATAATGATAAATTATTCAGTCCATTTCCTTCCCCAAACTTTCCCTTATTCCTCCCCAATCTCCTTCACTAGGCTGCTGGTCTCTCTTCTCATTTTTATGAGGTTCTTTTTCTTTCCTATTTTCTCTCTAGCTTCCACATATGAGAGAAAACATGTGACTCTTAATTTTCTGAATCTGGATGATTTAACTTAGTATGATTTTTTTAGTTCCATCCATTTTATTGCAAACAACAATTTTCTTCTTCTTTATGGCTGAATAAAACTCCATTGTGTTTATATGCCATATTTTATTTATTCATTCATCTGTTGATGGATACCTAGGTTGGTTCTATAACTTGACTATTGTAAATTGTACTAGTACAAACATGGGTATGCATGTATCACTATAGTATTCTGACTTTAATTTTGTTGGAAAGATACCAAGAAGTGATATAACTGGGTCATATGGCAGTTCCATTGCCTAGTCTTTTGAGGGAACTCTATACAGTTCCTCATAGTGGTTGTACTAATTTATAATCCAACCAACTATGTATAAGTGTTTCTGTATAATTTTTAGTATTGTTATTGGCAAATAAGAACATTTTTATTTTGTTCCATCTATATGCATGATTATACTAGTTAAGACTTCTTAAAATATTGAATTGAACTCAATAATAAATATGTCTGTTTAAACCAAATCTTATGGGGAAAGTGTCCAGTCCTCCAATAAATATGATGCTATAAGTATGAAATTTGATTGTGAGACTACTATGCATTGCTTAGATTCCTCTTTCTTTAAACCTATTGTGGAAAATGCTTTCAGGAAGTAATCTAGACAGTCCTCAATTTATAATGTTTCAGCTTAACAAGTTTTCAAATTTTTTACTTTATGATGGTGTGAAAGTGATATACATTTAGTTGAAACCACACTTAGAACTTTGAATTTTGATCATTTTCTAATGAGTGATATAAGATAAAATACTCTCTCAAGATGCTGGATGTGGCAGCCAGCCACAACTCACAGTCAGCCACATGGTTGTGAGGGAAATGACTATCGGCTAGGTGTATTAAATGAGAGGGTTTTTTTTCCCCAAGTTCTGGGGTTTTCACCCAGGCCCACACTCATGCTAAGCAAGCACTATGCCTCTGACCCACATCCCAGCACCTAAACTAAATTTTGACTTACAATATTTTCAATTTATAATGGGCTTATTGGGGCATAACTTGATCATAAGTTGAGGAGCATTTGTATTTGGAGGTTCACGAGCTTATCTTGGTGTGTTTTCTTCTCTGAGCTCACATTTCAGCACCACCCAATGCCCAGTCGTCAAGCTGTTGCTCCTCTTTCTTGGGTACCTTTCTTTTGTTTACAGTGTGAGGGATGTGTAGTACCAGTTACAGTCATGGCCAGAGGCAGAAAGCATCATTACTTTTAGCACAGATTATACACGGAGATATGTAGAGGGGATGTTCCACCTATTATTAATGGAGGGTTAGGCAGTAAACCCTTCTATGAAATCCCTAGTAGATGAGAAATCATTTTATCTAGAAGTAGTCAGATTTTACTGCTTGGAACCAAATGCAGCTTTAAGAGATTTATACTCTTTTTTGTTTGTTTTTCTACCTACCTAGTCCCACATCATCATCCGTTTCCTTGATATTTTGCCTTCTTGGAGGTAAGAAAAGGTAAGTGAAGATAACTCTAATGAAATACAGTGGAAAATAAAGTCTTTCTTTTAAAATCTAGAGCATGGTAGTTGTAATACAACATTAGGCCTTTCTATGGTAAAAAGGCCCTCTCAGGAACACTTTATCCTTCAAATACCAGGAAGGAAAATAACTGCAAAGGGAGTAAACTGACCAGAGGAAAAGAAAATGCATGCACAGTGATACATGGGGGCTAATCTTTTATCTTGTTTTCTCATTAACAAAAAGTTTTACTTGATGGACCGTGACTTCTAAAAACCTCTACTTTGAATTAATAACTGTCATTCTTCTAGGAGGGAAAGAAAGGAAAACTGAAATGTCGTGAGAAGACAAACTTTTTAATTATTGTTGTTCTTTTTCTTTCTATTCCTAACTCTAACCAGTTGCCAAGGCCCCTCAGGTATAAAATCAAAATATCCTCAGGTCCATTTGCCTCTTCCCATCTTCACCATCACGATTCTAGTTCCAAACACACTTATCCTCCTTTGAGATTACTCCCACAGCCTTCATTTATCTGCTTCCTGGGTTCAGAAACTCAGTATATCCCAGTGAATTTTTTGGAATCTACAGTGCCTGCAGATTAACTAGGAATGCTGTTGCAAGCATATTCTGAAACAGCAGGTCTGAGATGGCCCAACATGCTGCTGATGCTGGGGTGACTGGTCAACCGGCCATGCTCTGAGAAGCAAGAGCAGCCCCTCTCTCTGGGCAGCCACACTGCAGGCACTGCCCTGCAGTCTCCAGTTTCTATCAACACTACCGACATTCAGAAGTAACCCAGGATCCTGTAGCATTTTCTGCTAAAAGTAACAACAAAAAGAACTATGAAGTGAATGAAGTAATGAATGTGTTAACTGGTGGGAATCATTGCACAAGGGATATTTCTATCAAACATTATCTGCCTTAAATATGTGAATTTTTATTTATCAATTATAAATCAGTAAAGCTGGGGGCAAGGGGCATAGAAACAAGGTAGACCATAGGCTATGTATTGTTGCTAAAATACTGGAATTATCTATTTGAAACATAGTTCACCAAATGAAGAAAAAATGAAATAAATATCACTTAGAAATTGGTAGTAATAAGAATATGTTTACCACATGGTATTGATGGGAAGATCAGATTGGTCCACATTAAAGTACTTTGAAAGTTTGATGTGATATTCAGATATAAAGTATTGACACTAATGATTTCTCATAATTTAAATGGGGTTATTGTAATACATAGGAATATACTGGGGAAAATGTTTTAAAAAACACTCATATAATGCTAATGAAGGCGAAAATTGGTATGAGCTTTCTAGAAATCAATTTGGCAAATGCATCAGGAGATTTCAGTTTTCATACCCTGGTAATTCCATTTCAAGAATATGTGCTATGGGAAGAGTCCAAATGCAGACACATATATATGCACAAAGATATTTCAACAATAGGAGGACAATTAAGCAAATCCTGGTATGTATACCATGCAAAGAGTTTTTAATGACATATGAAAGAATTTATGTTAAAGTTTATGTTTACAAATGTAGTCTCAGATTTCTAAATCAAACACTTAGAAGGACTAGAGAGAGAGAGATGTCTGGATGTTTGTAAAGATCGTCATTTGGTGGTAGAATTGTAAGAAACACTTTCCCCAGGTTTTAATATTTTCCCTGAATTTTTGAAATAATTACAACAAACAAACCTTGCTTTTATAAATTGGAAAATTAAGCAATAATATACATTTAAAAACAAGTTTGTGATAAGATATGCAAAGTTTTAGATTCTTGAGGAAGGTGCTTCTATTATTACTATTGTTATTATTATTATTAGCCAGGCATACTGTGAAACAGTGACTGCTGGAAGCATTTTTTTCCAGCCAACCTCGTGTTTACTTGGATCTGCCTGCCAGTAGTTTTCCCAGGTGTGAATGGGGCAAGGTCATTAGATTGCTGTGCTCAGCTTCACCATGTCTTCACCTAGGAACTCAAATAACATAACTCAAGGCTGCAATCTCTTTTCTGAAGAGACACAGGGCATTTCTCCATTAACTACTAATGAGATGTGAAGGAAACTTGGAACATCCCCAGGCTCTCTGTTTCAAGGGTGACCTTGTTAGTGTAGAGACAAACTATTTGAAATCTTCTGCTTAAGCCATTGCCACTTCTACCAATAACTCTTGGCAAGTGATAATGGCCCGTTTCATCTTTGTTTTATTCTCTAATGAACTACTTTGAGTCAGGCATTGGGTGTAGTGTATATTATTTCATTTAATTCTTAAAATAATCTTAAGAAGGTTTACGTTTTCTTTTCTTTTTTCCCTCCCCCCCAACTGTCCCACAAATGAAGAGACTTAAATGAGTTACTCATCTGAGTTCACAAAGCAAATCAATCAAGATTTTTGAATGTTAAATTATCACAGATTTGACCTGATGCTTCCTCTGTTTCTTGAGTTCGTACATAGTGAACTACAGCCTAAGTGAAACCTAACTTAGGAGTATAACAAATAGCTAAGTTTCAGCCAATCACAAGTAGCCACTGTCAGCTTCATCACAGGCATCACCCTGCTCCCAGATAAAACAGAGGCCTAGCCTTAGCCATCCTAGTATGTTTTCTACTTTGCTTTTTTTGTCTAGCCTTTCAAATGAACCACATTCCTCGCACTTCTGGGTAGAGCTCTCTAAACCTCCACTTCTTCAGGGTGTTGCCTGATTCATGAATTATTCATTGTTCCAATAAACTCTGCTAAATTTAATTTGTCGAAAGTGCTTCATTTAACAGGATCCTCAGTATAGCCAGCTCTCATTATCTGCAAAGGAATATGTTCCAAGACACGCAGGTGATGTCTGAAACCATGGATAATAATGAAGTTTTTAGAGCCGGGCGTGGTGGTGCACGCTTGTAATCCCAGTACTTGGGAGGCTGAGACTGGATTATCTGGGTTCCCGGCCGGCCTCAGCTACTTAGTGAGGCCATTTGTAACTTAGTGAGACCCTGTTTCAAAATAAAGAATAAAAATAGGGCTGGGGGTGTAGCTTGGAGATAGAATGCCCCTGGGTTCAATCCCCAGTACCACACACAAAAAAATAAAATAGTGAAGTCTCTATATACAAATTTTTCTATATATGCATACCTATGGTAGAGTTTAGTTTATAAGTTAGGCACAATAAGAGGTTGAAAACAATAATGGAGGCCCAGAGGTGTAGCTCGGTGGTGAAGTACTTGCCTAGTATGCACAAGGCCCTGGGTTTAATACCAGCACAAGAGTTATTTGAATATAAGCCCCATGAAACTGTGGCAGTTGGTCTGATAGCTGAGTCAACTAAGTGAATTACTGATGTGTACCATATACAGTGTGGACATACTGGACAGAGGGGTTTCTTGCAGTGGACAGGAAGTAGTATGATGATACCAAAGGTCATCATACTACTCAGAATGGTCCACAATTAAAACTTATGAACTACTCATTTCCAGGATTTTCCATTTAGTATTTATGGATTATGCTTGATGTAATTGAAACCACAGTAGGAGGAGGACCACTGTTTAAGGAACCCTTAAATACTTGCTTACTTTTCTGCCCCAGTTCCATGATAGGACCTTCTCACCTGTTTGTAAATTCAAGTGCCTCTTTCCTTCTGACAATGTTCTTGTTGATCAGATTAATCAGATTTCACTCAAAATCTGAACTGGGAGTGGGTCCAGACTGTAGGTGTCTGATTTTGTTCTGGTAAAGCTAGCATGGCAGGAGGAAGCCAGGACTGATTCCTGGTCAGATATGAGGGGGTTACCAGCTTTTCCATTCACTGTAATACTATTGGAGCAAATTATTCTACTTCTCTAAACTTCAATTTCTTCCTCTGTAAAATAGACAATGTATTTATTATAGGAATTGTATGAGGAATGAATGGAATAATGCTTATAAAATGCCTGGCACTAAGTCTATTCATTGTAGAGGTTACATTTTCACAATCTCGGTTTATTTCTTTCTTGTATTTTTGATAGGCATGTCATAATCCCCAATCATAACTTCTGATGTCTCTTTTCTGTGAAATTCTGCCAGCAGTTGTTTGATATATTTTGAGGCTGTAATGTTAGGTAAATGTTTATCTATGATGGCTCTTTTTGTTCATTTCTCTTTTTTATAATATGAAACATCTTTTCTGAAATCTTTGGTATTAAAAGCCTATTCATATCATTAATATAGCCATTCCAGCTTCCCTTCATATATCTTTGATATATCACTTTTGTTCTTTTTAATCTTTCTAATATATTTTCTTTTTATGGTTGACGTATTTTTCTGAACTATATTTTTAAATGACATCTGACCATACATCTAGAATGACTAGAATCCAGAACACTGGGCACACCAAATACCAGCGAGAATGTTAAGCGACAGGTACTTAGTCATTGCTGGTGGGAATCTGAAATAGCACAGCCACTTTGGAAGATGGTTGGTAGTTTTCATTTTCTTTTTCATTTTTATTTTCCTTTCTTTCCCTTCCCTTCCTTTCCCTTTTCTTCCCTTCCCTTTTCTTCCCTTCCCTTTTCTTCCCTTCCCTTCCCTTTTCTTCCCTTCCCTTTTCTTCCCTTCCCTTTTCTTCCCTTCCCTTTTCTTCCCTTCCCTTCCCTTCCCTTCCCTTCCCTTCCCCTTCTCCTTCCCCTTCCCCTTCCCCTTCCCCTTCCCTTCCTTCTATTTTTAACAAAACAACTTACTCTTACCATATGATCCAGCAACAGTGTCCTTTGGCATTGCCCCAAGGGATCTAAAAACTTTTGTCGACTAAAAAACTTAACATGGATGTTTATAGTATCTCTATAATTGACAAAACTTGGAAGAAACCAAGATGTCTTTCAGTAGATGAATGGATAAATTGTGTGCATGCAGACAATATAATATTTTTCTGCATTAAAACGAATTATCAAGCCATGAAAAGATATGAAGGATCTTAAGTACATATTACTAAGTGAAAGACCAATCTTAAAAGCCATATATGGTATGATTTTAACTATTTGACATTCTGAAAGCTACAAAACTATGAAAACTGGAAAATGATCAGTGATTGCCAGAATTTGGAAGGGAGGGATGAATAGGCAGACCACAAAGGATTTTTAGGGTAGTAAAATATTTTTCATTACATTATAATGATGAATACATGTCACTATACATTTGTCCAAAAATATAGAATGTAAGATAACACGTGAGAACCCTAATGTGACGTTGGGTGATGATGGTGGGTCAATGTAGGTTCATCCATTATAACAAATGTACCAGTCTGGCAAGGAAACTGTAAACGTGTGGGAACAAGGGGCATACAGAAAATCTCTGCACTTTCTGTCAGGTTTTTATGAACATAAATTTGTTCTTAAAAAATTAATACTTAAGCTGAGCATAGTGAAGCACACCTGTGATACCAGTATTTGGTAGGCTAAAGCAGGAGGATTGTAGGTTCAAAGCCAACCTCAATAACTTAGCAAGACTTTGTTTCAAAATAAAAAATAAAAAGGGCTGGAGGTATAGCTTAGAGATAGAAAGGCTCTGGGCTTGATTCCCAGTAACACAAACAACAACAAAATAGTTCTTAAAAATCATATCTAAGTGTATTTATTTTCATGTGTGAATTAAAACTTTTTACTACAGAATTGTTAGGATTTATTTTCCATTTTATTACTATCTTCTATTTATGATAATATCTTCTTGCTTGTTCCTGTCCCTTTTTCCATGATAGATAAAATTTTCTTTGATTGAAGGATTAACAATTTAATTTTATTTCTTGGGCTGTTGCTATTGAAGATCTATTTTCTGTAACTACTTCTTAAATACATTGTTTTCTATGTTTTGCCTTCCACCAAGACAAGTACTTTAGTTCTTATGTCTCCCCTTTTCTCCTCCATACCTCATCACCAAAAGTTCTTTGTCTTTAATGTTATATCCTATAAATATTAGGTTCATTTTTCTTTCTTTGGTCTTACCTTTTTTATGGACAAAAATAAAATTCATAAAAATATTTGAATACTCTTAATACCTAAATCCCCTGCATTTTCTCCTAAAAATGTATCTCTTCATGCAGAAAATTGAGTCATTTTCAGTATGAAAATATTTTATTACAGTTCCACACTTGATGTAAAATTTGCTTCAAAGCTACTTTCCTTCAATACAAAAGAGTTCTGTTTGGTCCTTATATCTAGGGTCGCTAGTGGCAACTTTGATTTCACTCTGATTTTATGAAGCTACTATGTTCATTTTTGACTGACATGTAAAATAACCATAAATATTTAATGCAACTCCATACATATAGTGAATAGTGTACACCCATTAAACCTTCACACCATTAAAGACATAAACATTCCCATTACCTCCCAAAGTTACCTCCAGCCCATTATTACCATTATCATTATTATTTTTCACTCTAATTCTTATTTTGAAGTGACAAACTGTTTTTTATTCTTAGAAGCTTTTAGAACTTTCTGATATCTTTGATATATTAAATGTCTCATAATATATCTAAATTTGGATTTTCCCTTTTTCTCCATTCATTTTGGCAGTTCAATCTCAGGTCTCTTATCTGGATTTTTATCCATTTTTCATCTCTTTTCTCATATCTAGTTTTTATTTTCTCCCTTTATGATGCCTTCTGTGTATTCTGACAGTTGAAATTCTATTTTTCCTGTTATTTTTCATTTACACACACACACACACACACACACACACACACACACACATCTGTGTATATTGGTTCCGCATCCCAGATTCAATGAACCTCAGATTGGAAAAAAAACTGCACCCATACTAAACATGTATGGCCATTTTTCTCTTGACATTATCCCCTAAGCAATTCAGTATAACCACTATTTACATACCATTTGCATTGTATTAGGTATTATAAGCAATCTAGAATTGATTTAAAGAATGCAGGGGGATCTGGGTAGGTTATATGCAAATGCTATCCCATTTCATTGAAAGAACTTAAGCATCTGCAGATTCTGATATCCGTGGGGATCTTAGAACCAATCTTCCGTGGATACTGAGAGATGAATGTGTGTGTGTATGTGTGTGAGTGTGAGAGTGTGTGTGTGAGTGAGTGTGTGTGTGTGTGTGTGTGTGTGTGTATGGAGAAAGAGCTCTAGCTTCAATCTTTTCTTAAGTCTTCTGGGATAGAGCTTTAATCAATTCTTTTAACTTTTTCCAAGCAGAATCCTCTGCATATTTATCCTCTAAATTCCTTATTTCAATTCAAATATTCACTCCTCACTTTGAGAATGTTTTATGCCAAATATTACAGTTTATTTTATGACTTATTTTTCTTGTATCATAATGCCAGTGTCTTCCCTTATCTCCTTTTGAATATACTATACATATTCTAAATTACTGGTTCCTGTGTTCTTTTAGTTCTGTTTTAAATAATAGGTTTCTTTTGAAGGGACCTATTGTAGCCTGTAGTGTCTGGAACACTTGTAGCCTGTGTATTTATATCTCTAGGTATCTACTGTTGGGTGTGTCTTTGGTCTCCATACCCAATGCCAGCACACCAGAGTTTATTTAGAGTTTATTTAAAAATAAGCTGGAGCAGGCTTGAGCTATTTCTGTAATAACTGTATTCTTACTCATTTTCATTTGTTAATTAACCACTGGGTGAAAAGCAGGGGGAGACAGAAAGGAGTAATACCAGGATTTGCTTCTCATCCGAAGCTTATCTCTCACTTTTAGTGTGTTTGGCACATGAATATCATGCTGTGTGTCAGGGGTTGGGGTGTGGAGAGTGAAGGTCTCTGTTCCATGTTCTTTCTTAATACCACAGACTCAGAAAACAGTGCAACAATTAGGGAATTCTTGGAGAATTTTAAGATAAGGCAGAAATTGGCACTCAAAAATACTAAGAAAAATGTGGTATTCATTTTCTATGCAGGTTTGTGGGTAAGAGGAATGGTTTGCCTGGGTGTTGGAGTGTTAAATCATAATCAGTTCCTATGTGCACACAAAAAGGAGAGTAACAATTGGCAAATGCCTAGCACAGCTGCATTATTGCCTATAAAACACGGGAATGAAACAAACTCATATCTAGGGTAAATGAGATAGTGAAGGCCTTATAGTGCTGCCTCCAAAAATGATTTTTTACTCATCATCAGTAATGAGAAAAACGTCTAAATGGCTTTAAGGGATATTTAAAATTTATGTGGTTTGACACTTAAAATTTTTAGAAACATCTAAAATAGCATAGCATATCCAAACAGTGAGGTTAAAGCATACTACAGTCCAAGCTATAAATCCATGTCAGGAGAGATTTATTTTAGAGCAACATTTCAAATTGAGCACTAGTTCAAACTCCATAGCCATTCTTTTTGAGAACACACCAGTAAAATTATCAAAGAAAGATACAATTGGCATACTGAAGATTAAAACTTTACTTAGGAATACATCAGGACCTGCTCTTGGATATTGAGATGCTGACAAACACAAACATGTTTGCATATGGCACTAAGATCTGTCTCAATAATGAGTTTTAATTATGACTCTATGTTTATAATTTAGTAATAATGATAGTATGCACATGTGTTTCCATTTCAAGCTGAGCTCTGTTTTATAAATGTTTCACCACCTGTTGCCCAATTTAATAGTGTACCTTCAGGTGAATGGGACTTATTAGAACTGTTATTCTCAATTCAGTTGATGCTGAAAGAGTTGTAAAGTTGCTGATAATGGAAAATTTTCCAAAAAGGAATATTCTGCCTTTACTGATACCTTGCATATCAATCAAAAATAATATTCTGCCTTTATTGCTATAACATTTCTTGATGTCAGAAATTTAAATTTTCACTGGAAAACACTTAATATTGCACTATTGTGGATGCAAATAATGGGATGTTATGCATTTTTCAAAACACACACTTAAAAAATTATAGATGAGTTTTATTCTTGCTGTTTTAGAGAGGCGCCTGGCAGTTCACAGCTTTCTCACTGTTTTATTCCATTTGGCTTTTCCTTAAGTTATTGATACATGGAGTTTTTCCTTTAAATCACATATATAATTTAGTTCATTTCTGTATGTGTGTGTGTGTGTGTGTATGTGTTACTTAGAATTAAAAGCCAGGGGCATTCCACCTCTAAGCTACACCCCCAGCCCTTTTTATTTTTTATTTTGAGACAGGATCTCGGTCTCGCTAAATTGCTGAGGCTGGCCTTGAACCCGCGATCCTTCTATCTTGGCCTCCCCAGTACTAGGATTACAGATGTGCATCACCCTGCCTAGCTTAGTGTAGTTCATTTATAGCTTTGCAGATTCTTTTGCATTGTGGCTACTGATATAACTAATTTGTATTCCACTCAGTAGACATGAGACATTAAGGAGCATTTGAGTTAAGCTACTGCTTTCTCCACCCCCTGGACTGTGGTGACAGATGCTCTAGGGAAGGGTGTGTGTGTGTGTGTGTGTGTGTGTGTGTGTGTGTGTGTGCTGAGGTGGGGGCTGTGACCTCTTTAGGCTTCTATTTATATAAACATGTTCCTGGCACATATTCAGAGACTCTTAACAAATTTAAAGCAAGGGCCTCAGAAATGATTGCCCATATGTTGTTTGAGCAAAGGCCCAATGTAAACAGAATTATAATTAGCTCATTCATTCATTTAACAAATATTTATATAATATATATTCACCCAATAACACTCTATCTTCCCAGCCCTGAGATGACTCTGCAGGGCACTTGGTGTTGTTCAGGTCACTGCACATACCTGCAAGGAGTTTCGAGAAATGAGTGAGGCAGGTGAAACAGAGTATCTATAGTAAAGTTTAGCTAGAAAGTTACTGAGAGTTGGTATTAAATCCCCTGTTCAGTTTCTTGTGGATAATATGATATAAAAATGTTAAATTTAAATATTATTCCAGTGAAATGAATTTTTTTTTTGCGGTACCAGGGATTGAACCCAGGGGCGTTCTACCTCCGCGCTAAACCCCCGGCCCTATTTTTTTATACTTTATTTTGAAACCGGGTCTCACGAAGTTGTGGAGGGCCTCACTAAGTAGAGAGAGAGAAACAAAAATATCATTGACTCAGGTGCTCAATTTGTGATCAAATGTTAAAGTTGCATCATTTAAAACCACATTTAATATTTGAGAAGGCAGGGTGTGGTTGGCACTCGAGCCTGAGTGGGGGTAAATAAGAAAAAAAAAAGATTTGAGGTAACTCAGACATGGTATGTGAAATTTTCATGTGTGACATGCTGCATATATATTTTCTCTATATTGATTATTAGGTTTTGTAAGTGAAATTGTGGGCTAAAAGAAGTGTATGAATAAGGTAAATTTTTATCTTTGTTTCTGACTCATATTTTATTATCTAGATCCAAATTGATTGCATATATAAAGGAATTCTTGCGTTTATAATTAATGATTATATATTGTGTCCTCATGATAATCTTATTTTTAAAAATATCTCTGTTTTCTGAAGCCGTGGTGCTCGGAGGTCTTACTCTGTGCTTCTGATGTGGTTTCCTTATTTAGACTCACGTTTTGCATCTTCCACTCTTCAGATTTTATTATGCCTTCCTTTTTGGTTCCTAGTTTCTTGTTTACCTTTTAATCATTTGTAATTCATGTTGGGTTTACTTGTGGTCTCATAGTTATTACTTTGTTTTTGTTTTTAATATTCCTAATCATTATCTCTATAAATATTCCTAATAATTTATAATCATTTTTCTTATGGCACATTAATGCATGATTGTCCTTGCTTCTTTGTATTATCTCTTTTTCTGGTTTCAACCAAAAAGTAGCTAGTTTACTGTGCAAAAACTCATGAATTTCCTCTATGCCAAGGGTTAATTATAGTAAAGTGATTTAAGTCTAGTATGTATTTAGGATTTCTTCAAGTTTTATTTGCTATCAAGATCATATTTACTACAAATAATAAGCATTATCTTTTAGGAACATGTCTTGAATCTTTACTTTTCACTGAAAATTGATGTCCTGATACAGAATGTAAAAGAAATACAGCAACCAGGAGCAATGGTACACGCCTGTAATCCCAGTACTTGGGAGGCTGAGACAGGAGGATCAAAGGTTTGAGGACAACCGCAGTAACCTAGCGAGACCTTGTTTCAAAATAAAGAATAAAAAAGGATTGGGGGTGTAGCTCAGAGGTAGAATGTCACTGGGTTCAATCCCCAGTACCACACATACACATACACACACACACAAGGAAAAAAAATACAGCAATCTCTTTAAATCACTGACTTACTCAAATCCCTAGTAAACTAAAAAGTATTAGAATATATTTTGGTGGATTTCTGATTATCATATGAGATGCTAGACATTATATGACCTTGACATAGGGTAAGTTTGGACAATAAATGTATGAATCAAAATAAGAACTTTTATTAATCTAAAAGGATTAATAAAATCTCCTGAAAATAATGATATAAATAAGAATATGCTTAGTTGACAGACCACTTAGAGAGATGCATGAACAGGTCACTGGAATTCAATCTTGTAAATAACATTCTTTAAAATTGTAATATTTAAATATTATTTTAAAATCATAATATTCTTTAAAAAATATTATGAAAGACCAGAGAAAGGACTTTTAACAAATCCTTTGCAGGGGAAGGGATTATATGAATTCTCCCAAATTGAGGTACCTAAGTTTAATTGCAGAGAATTCACCAACTAAAAATGAATGAGGCGGGAAAGAAGAGGAGTTCAGACAGGGCAGGTGGTTCAGACTATGAGCAGACAAGTAGCTTGGAATGCCGGAGTGATTGGTTTTGGAGTCAATTTTATTTGTCTCTGTTATGAGAGATGGGTTGGAGAGGGGAACTTGTGTTTGGATTAAAATTTCCTGAACAAGAGAAATGTTTAAATCGAACATTGAACTGTTACCTGCATGAATTATTTAATAATAATAAACATTTACCATGTGTTTTACCCTTTGCCAAATCATTCTACTTTCATGATCCTATTTATTACAAAAGAGAATCCTATGAGGCTGGCTCTAATATAATTTTAACATGAAGAAACTAAAATTTATCAAAATTAATTAAGTAGAGTTGCAGAATTTGTAAGAGGGAAAAGAAGGATTCAACAACAGGAAATCAAATTCAGACCATTTCTGCCTCTACCTACATCTGTACCTAAATTTCTATATTTATACTTTTAGAGTTTATGCTATAGTGATACTTATACTGACCTGTGTTCCTTCCATAATATGATTGAAAAATTGAAATTTCTGCCTTGATCATAATTAGCTACTAAGAGCTAATCTTGATTTCTTGGGTGGGCATAGCTGAGACAGGGAATTGATGGCATCATGCAGTTCTAGATACGTTGATTGGTGATGGAACCCATATGTATATTTTCTGCCAGATCAGTGGCCCTATTTTCTATTCAGGCATTACATTAATATGATGATCAACCTATTCAGAATTTAGGAAAAAACAGTAATATATGCATCTTCCCATCTATTTACAAACAATTTTATACCTCATGTTGAATTACACCTAAAGCCAGTTGTCATAAAATTGATAAGTAATCTTTTTGAAACTCAGCAAGTCCGTAGCTGCACATGCACAGTTTGCAGATTCTACATGTAAAATCCTAGATATTATTTAGCACTACCTGAACTCCACTAGTCAGAGGAATACCATACCAGTGTATTTATTCTTTCCTTGTTCCTTTAAATCTTTCCCATTTTTCCACATTCACTTGTCTGGTAAGTCTCCACTGTTGATTCAGGGAACAGCATCAGGGTATGTTTTGCCTAGAGCTCTGCTTATTCAAGATTATAAACAGTCACAAGACAGTAAACTTGAATTTCAAATAACAGGAGAATCAGAAGATTATGTATAAATTATACATGTAACGATGTGGTTTCTACTCCTGGAATATTAACCTAGATAAATATGCAGCAAAGAGTGATGCTGGAAATGTACCTGTCATGAAATGGGGGACAAATGCCTTCACATCTGTCATGGAAAGAGACATTTTATCAAGTTTCTCAATAACAATCTCGAGGAAAACCAGGAAGTGATTTTGGCAAGGTTGAAAATGCTATATCAATAATGGCAGCTAGCAATATGATTCAGACATTCGAGCAAGACAGAAAAAAGTCTTGGGAGACTTTTTTGAAGTAAAGCTGGTAGTTAGACATATTAGGAGTAATGATGGAAAGCTCTTTCCATGCCCCAAGGATAATTGAATTAAAGAGTCATAGACATTAGATATGAAAGAGCCCCATTAAGGTCATCGCATTCATTCCCTGCCAGGAGAGGATTGTTCCCTATAGCATATTCTATAGCACAATGGAATATTTTTTTTTGAAAAAAGAAGAACTAAAAAGCTTTCCCCCAGTCCACACTAGATAATCATTGCAAATCAGAAGCTCTCAAGCCACTCATCCTGTACTCTATCCCAGTTAGCAAATTAAAATGATTAATAGGTTTGGCGGCTCCAAGTCTAGATAACAAAGGGGGAACTGTCTGCACCAATTTCATAGAGAAAGGCATTGATTTAATGAAAAGGGCTTGATATGAATGGCATGAGGCACAGAAGAGTTACACACAAAGGAGTCCTTCCCCTAGGTGAACATCGAGGTTCAGACCCCTCTAAGAGCTTACCTGTGGTAAGTATTATTTAAGCCATAGTTTGCAAATCTCTGAAGCCAAAACCATTATTAGCACAGGGTTTTATATGGTAGAAATGCTTTATTCTCTTGCTTGGGAATTGTGTGCCTGTAATGAAAAGATCTCTTAGAAGTGTTCGGAACATTAAGACTTGAATAACTGACTGTGGATCTCATAAAGGGTAATTGTTATGGTCTGATGGAATACAGAGTATCCTGAGATCACTGGGTAGAAACTTACATGCAAAGGGCAAACCACAATGAAATGGGTGAGGGAGTGACATTAAGGACAACAAGACCTGGCCCCAGTTTGCTTTTCCAAGAACATGTTTCCATATTAAGTCTCATTTTTATAACCTTTGCTTCATAGCTAGCATTATAAACCACAGCATTGGCCAGCCAGATTCTTTCCCTGAAAGAGAGACATAAGCTAAAAGGAGAGAACCGTGGAAAGCCCTTTTCTCACTGGGATTTCAAGTCTCCCTAGCTGTGAATGTGTTTTGTACTCAGGCTATATGTGAGAATGTGAACCAACACACAGGTCTCCCATCCTCAGTGAGCCAACTGGTTCTTAAGTTGTCAGAAACAGGAAAGAGCAAAAGAAGGCATGATCAGAATATTTCTGGACACAGGCTGGTTGAGGCTCCAATTGGAAGGAGCACTTCAGGAGGACAGTGTTGTGTTGGGTGCAGTTCTTCCCAGGTAAGTGTGCAGCATGGGTATCTCTGAGGGAGGACAGGTGTCTCCACACATTTTACCATGTTGCTGCAATTCCATTGCTCTTGGCATCAAATGGCCTGTTCTTGCATCTCATTCTGTCATTAATTCACTGGGGCAAGTCACCTCTCAGCTTCAATTTCCCCTCCAGAAATGGTGATAATTACAACTCCTCTATATTTCTTACCACTTATGAAATTAATAAATCAAGAAGTGCTAAATTTAAGCTTATTATATTTGGAATTATTGAGTCATGTGTCCCTGATCATTTCTAATATTTTTTGCTGGAAAATAAGCTACTTTGTTTCTTTCATGTTTGCCAATCTATTAATCTGCCCATGAATCAACAGTTACTTGCCATGCACTTATATGGTGTCCCAAAATATGCTTAGCACAGTAAAACATGTTTGAACTTGATTTTTAAAGATTCCTTAAATCTACATCCTCAGTAAAAACAATGAGCTGTATAATTTTCTTGTGTAGGTGTGTTGTTTTTTCATCTCTATATGCTTCAACTTTGCTTCTATTGCTTTGAAATAAAGTCAATGGAATGTTGTTTCTCTTTAAACTCTTGTGATACAAGAGTTCTAGAATAAACCTTCCCCTTTAAAAACACATTTTGTTCTTTAATTTCAGAAGGACCTTTAGACAATATCTATGTGTCATAATTCTGTTAATCCTTTAAGACCAAGTGAAAATAAAATTCTATTATAAAGTTTTATTAGATGAATTTGCAGTAAGAATTTGTATCATAGAGTCAGGAAACATGAATTTGAATCTCAGCTTGTTCCCCCATTAGCTGTGCAAATTTAGGTCAGCTGCTTAGACTCTGAAAATCTTTTCATCTTTTAGGAAAATGAGACTGACAGTAGTACCAGTATCATGGGACAACAAGAGATAATTTGTTTTAAAGTGCTGTGCACTGGGCTTATTACCTAGTAAGTGTCCCATAATATTATAGTTGTATCAATGTATTTGCCCCTGTATGTAACTACTAATCAATTATAGCATATATAGTATATATTTATGTATATATAATAACCCATCTGTCTTCTGTCATTCTATAAATTAAAAAGATGTAAGGAGCAATACAATATTAAAGCCCAGGGAAAATATGACATTAACCTGAATTTACTAGAGTTTATGCTAAACTCTGACTTTGGCAGTAAATATACATTATTTTAAGGCTCTAGGTTGCCTGATATGAATTTGAGCTGTGCTAAACATTCATTATAAATAGAAAAATCAGAGATGGTAATTTTTTTAAGGTAAGATAGTTCTTCAAGTTTTGTGCATATTAAATATTGCTGCACCAACTACTAACACTTCCGTTTGAAACAATGATCTTTTGGAGCCAGTCTAACCCAGAGACAGATAATACTTACCACTTTGATCTATGATGCATGTATTATTAGTCTTTGGGGATTCACATTACAAGACAGTTTTCAGTGGCTCCATGATATTTACCTCGGTAATTGTATTAAAGTGAAGGAGAGAAGGGAAAATAAAAACCAGGCAAGAGAAAGATATTCTGCTTTCAGTTGAGCTTCGAAATGGAGAGCTAATGAGATGGAGAGTAATAAGAAGACTGTTCCAGGCAATAGGAGTTACAGGGGGGAAATTTCGTTTACCAGTATCAAAGTAATTACTGGAGGGCCAGGATTGTGTGAGAGGAAATTAGAGATTACAGATTTCCATGAGGAAAACTAGATGAAGTCCATTGTAAGTTTGAAAACAAGAAAATAAATGTTTGGAACAAACACTTTAGTGAGAAAATAGTCAATGGAAGTGCTGGAGGAAGAGGAAATGATAGTTGTGTGGGTAGGTGTGAGTATTGTTGGACCTCTGCACAGCTTCATGTGATACATCATGGATCTTGAAAATCCTAAGAAGGTACCACAGAAGTGAACTGAGTAGTTAATTGAGAAGCGATAAAGGTATGGATAAGAAGTTCAACAGAGATGCAACTGTGACAGTGGTATGCATGAACAGGTTTGCAGAAGGGGTTTTTAATGTGTTTTTAATGTGTTTGTAAAAGCTGTGGAAATCTTGGCATGCTGCCCAAACTACCCAGGCTCCATGCAAGTAGGTCAGGGGAAGGCTTGAGACAGAGAGTTAGAGGAACAGCGTGGAGTAGGCTGTCAGCAGCTGAAGGGGAAATCAAGTTTATTAATTAGGGGAATTAATTGGATAGCTGTGACTTTTGCCTTATGTGGTCAAAATAGATTGGAAAAACAGACTGTAAACTGTATACAACTTAATAGCTTAGCTTAAGCTATAATCTTGTAAATGAAGCTAAGAAATGAGATGGAAAATGACAAAGGCTGAGAGGCATGAAACTCATGCTGCACTATCAGTAACTGTCAGACTTGTGAGGAATTATTTAATGTTTCTTGTTTCTTTGGGTCTCTAGTTCAAATCAGTACAGTGGAAGAGATTAGCCAATTGCTGGGTAGCCGAAGTAAATTAAATACTGTTTCAGTATAAAATATCTAGTCCTTGACTAGATCTTACTAAAAATATATCTACATTAGGAATTTATCTTGACCAAATATAGCAGCCTTTCCTTTCTCTTTTAAACTTTGAAAACCTCATGGATTTAGTACTCTCAACAAATATATTTTTTCTTGTTTAGTTTTTGAGTTTTCGAGTTTTCCTAAGAGTTTTCTGAGAGTTTTTATATTTTTATTGGTGCATTATAGTCTCACACCATAATGTAGTTCATAGTGATAGTGACATACATAAACACAGCACTTGGTGAGCTTTCCCCTGGCTCCCACCACACTCCCTCCTCTTCCCAATACATGATATCAACATTGGCATTGGTATTCTCACATATGTACATTATGTCAATGGAAGTGTTTCCTTCATTAATTCCCCCTTCCCCAGCCATCATCCTCCCCTAGATGACCTCCTTCACTCCACTGGGGTTTCTTTTCCATTATGTAATGTCCCTCTTGTATCCCGATTACTCCCTCGCTTCCAAATATGAGAGAAAGCATATGACCTTTCACTTCCTGTGGCTGGTTAATCTCACTTAACATAATGTTCTCCAGGTCTGTCCATTTTCCTGAAAATGTGATAATTTTGTTTTTCTTTATTGTTGAATAGAACTCCATTGTGTGTATATCCCATAATTTTGTAATCCATTCATCTGTTGATGGACACCAAGATTGGTTCCATAATTTGGCTATTGAGACTTTGTTTTTATGGTATAAGTTTCTGAAGCAAAGTCACTTTAGGATCTCTACTTTTGTCCCCTTATGAATTCATTGTTTATCTGGTTTCATCAGCCATGTGTGACAGTACTTCTACTCCTTCTCTTTTTTATATATTAACTATTACTTTTTTCAACTTAGCAGGATATTTGTATAATGTGTTGTCAATAATAATCAGTAAGGCATATCAATTCAAATTAATATTTTCTATTAAATTGAAGGTAAAAATTAATAGTATTTAAATATACTATTTTATAAAATGTTTACCATGGTTTTGTGAAATGGATGTGAATCTTTGTGTGTGTGTGTATGTGTGTGTATGTGGTACAGGAAATTGGACCCGGGGTTCATAGATGGGGTCATCTATCACTGAGCTACACCCCCAGCCCTACATTATTTTGAAACAGGGTCTCACTAAGTTGTGGAGGGCCTGGTTGAGTTGCTGAAGCTGGCCTCAAACCTGCTATCCTCCTGTATCAGCCTCCCAAGTACTGGGATTACAGGCAGGCATGCATCACCACACCCAGCTTGGATATAATTCTTAAATTGTAGTTTGGGGATGGGTATATAACTTGTCTACTATTTTAAGCTAATTACTTATGGAGTTTAGTCTTGAGTCTTCTGTCAACTTAAAATTATTTCAAAATTCTACATATTATGAAAGTTTTTAAGCTCATATGATATGCCAGATCCTATGCTACTAACTGTACTATACAATGTGTTGATCCAAAACTTAATGACCTTTCAGTCTAACAGAAAAGAGTTACTGTTTTGAGTTTAAATTTCAAGAGCTAACTGGGCATGGTGGAGTGTGCTTATAATCCCAGTACTTGGGAGGCTGAGACAAGAAGATCACAGGTTCACGGCCAGCCTCAGCTACTTAGTGAGACCCTCTGCAACTTAGTGAGACCCTATTTCAAAATAAAGAATAAAAATAGGGCTGGGGGTGTAGCTAGGAGGTAGAATGCACCTGGGTTCAATCCCCAGTACCATAACAATAAATAAATAAATAAATAAATAAATAAATAAATAAATAAATGGCAAGAGCTTTCTTAAAGTTTAGTGTGGAGGTAAGGGAGGCAAAAAATATTAAAAAAAACAGAAAGAGCAACTAATTTAATCAAATAAGAAGGATAAGGAAAATTTTGTGAAAGGAAGCCCATTTAGCCTGAATTACAGAGTATAAATAAGAGACAAGTTATTTACAGTCATAAGCAATGCAGTCTCTGGAAGTGTAAAAGGGCATAAATACATATATAGGTGTGTGTGTGTATCTATAATATGAAAGAATGCCAAACATTCTCTCTCTCTATATATATATATTTATATACATTCTCTCTATATATATCTGTATTATCTATCTATACCTATCATATATATATATATATATATATAGAGAGAGAGAGAGAGAGAGAGAGAGAAAGAGAGAGAGAGAGGGAGAGAGAATATTTGGCATATTACAGTATGAATGCAGGCGGGGTGTAAAGGAGGAAGAACAAGACAGAAACATGAGATTAGGACCTATATTTAGTGATTTAGCCACAGATTTCCAGTTAGCATCTTCACTTTGCCATTCCCCTTTAATTGCCCAATGTCCTCCTATGACTTATTTGCTAATTTGAAAATGTCTGTAGCACATAAAGGAGACTCTTGTGCATATTGGGTACTTGGGAAAAATTCTCGACTGACAAACTTACATTTTGATTCATAGTCCTTGAGCTTTGCTCCTCTCTATATTTAATGTGCAGCCCATCTGTGTGCATCTGTGTGCAATAAATAAAAAGTATCATGAGAACTTTAGTAGCTGCCAATACTAGCTATTAATAATGGGCCAGATTTACATTTTGTCTCTCTATCCCATCCCCCTCTTTCAAGCACAGATCTGCTAATTAAGAGAAAATTATTCTGAGAGAAAATTACAACAAAAGAAGAATCCTGCCCATCTATTATCATCAGCTGATGAAATTTCAGAAATTGGGTATGTGAACTAATAAGTTGCATAAAACTCTGATAACACTAACTCTCACTGCTCTAAGCAAACATTTTTAGTTTGGATGAAAAACTATTACAATTAGTCATTTTTGATGGGATTTAAGGCCACATCTGTGCTAGAGAAAGAACATACTCTTTTATTTTTCTGTCTATAGAAAATTTTCATAAGGATCTTTACAAAAACACATTCTAAAGCCAGGCATGGTGGTACATACCTATAATTCCAGTACTTGGGAGGCTGAGACAGAAGCATCACAGGTTCAAGGCCAGCCTCAGCAATTTAGGGAGACCTTCAGAAACAGAGACCCTGTTTCAAAATAAATATATGTATATATAGGGCTGGGGTGTATCTTAGGGGGAAAATGCCCCTGGGTTCAATCCCCAGTACCAAAAACAAACAAAAAAAAAACCCCATTCTCCTCAAACTGATAAAGAGCATGGTGAGATTGCCTTCTTACCAACTTCTCTCCTCAGTTTCCTAAATACCAATACTGAGTCGAAACTTTCATTTTGGGAATCTCACATACATTTCATTAATGTCAAGTTTCTTAGGTCAGTTCAGTGCAAATCAGTTTTATGCAGGCAGAGTATAGGTTAAAAACAGTTTAGAACATTTAAATCTATTTTTATTTGATAAGTTTGCTTATGTCAGAAGAGATTTTCTCTCCTGCCAAAAGGTTTCTCATTTTCTTTTGCTTACCTCATAAAGTTCAAATTTCTTAACTTTATATTCAAGGCCCACTTTCTGCATATGATTTTTCTTCATTAAAAATGAGGATATTACAATACTACCCATATGCCAAATGCTATTAATATACTGTCACACTTTTTTTGTGGTACTTGAGATTGAACCCAGGGATGCTCTACATGTGAGCTACTCCCCAGCTATTTCTTTTTTTTTTCTTTAATCTTGAGTCAGGGCCTTCCTAAGTTCCAGGCCTGCCTTGAAAAGTATGATGTTCCTGTCTCTGCTTCCAAGTACTGGGTTTATAAGTGTGCACTAGTATGCCCGGTGCCAAGCTTAAGTTCTTATATTATGATAATTTTTAAACGTTGGCCACTATTATGGAAAAAGTTATCATGTGCCTTTTTCAATAATTGTTAGGAACTCTGACATGGACTTCACAATAATATGTGGGTCAATGTTTGAGACACCCTGTAGAGGTGCACACCAGAAGGATCATCATTTCACGTGCCTGGCTAACTCCTGGGATGAGCCAGTGATGTCTATTCATATTAAATATCAAAGTCGTTTGCTTCCTGAGAAACCAGTCATGACAAAACTTCATTTTGAAGGGGTCCAATAGAGTCTATGCAAGAATAGAGATATAAACATAGATATTGTTTGAGAATTTTCACAAATTTACCATTCACTGAAAAATACTCATGTGAAACCATATTAAAGAAAAATAATATTTAGAACTCTACTCTTGGTTATTATGATTTCTCTCACCTACAATATAGGCTTTCACTATGTATCTTTTTACACCATTTTATGAGTAGCCCTTCTGTTCAGAAAATGTGAATATTTTGGCATATTACTTGGGAAAGACATGGGTATACTGGTATGTAGTAGAAAGAATGAAAAGGAACAGGTGAAAGAAGAGTAAGGTTTATGAAAATAGGTGGTAGACAATAAGATCAAGAGAGGAATAAAGCAGAAAAATGCATTAGCATTAGTTAGAAAGGTCTGGAGTCTAATAAGTCATATGAGGAGTTAAGTAGCAGTAAGAACAGTTTAACATCAGAGAAAGAACAGAAATTGAACAGAATAAAAGAGAAATGGCAGAATGAGGGCAAGAGAAGTCAAAGACTCCCTATCAAGCCCTGATGAGTATTCTTTAAATGAGAAGTGTGACCTAGAATGAGTTGATATTTTTAGTTTGATGGTTACCTGAGAAGAATGCAGCTCACAATTGTTGAATAAAGGTCATTCAATGTTTAATTTTAGAATCCTCTTTCAAATCTCTTTTGAATCTATATTTTTAAGAAATCTAATTTGATGAGAGTATGATGTGTATTTAGAGTATAGTATCAATTGTTTTATAAATCGTCACCAGGCTAATTAATGGTATATATTTGATCTGGGCATGGTGGCAGATAACTATAATCCCAATACTTGGGAAGCTGAAACAGGAGGATGACAGGTTTTAGGTCAGCCGCAGGAACTTAGCAAGATGTTCAACAACTTAGCAAAACCTTATCACAAAATAAAAAAGTAAAATAGGGCTGGGTGGTATAGCTCAGAGGTAGAACATCCCTGGGTTCCTTAGACCAGTAACACACACACACACACACACACACACACACACACACACACACACACACACAGCCTTATATATTTAACATGCTATTGGAAACTTATCTTTGAAAACATGTGCACTCATAAAAAACATTTACAGTGCCTATTTTTTTTTCTTTTTGGGTATTTTGGATTCAAATGATTGTGGAGGTCTTGGAAAGCAGCTCCTGGATATAAATGAAGTGACAATACCAATAAAACCCAAATCTCAGTGTCTGTTTCCCCGTCTGCTCATGTAGAACGTCAAATATCCATGAGAGCTTCAGAGGGTTCCTTCGTGTGCACAGAAGCATCGTATGTCTTGAAGGGTGCAATGCTGTTTTCCTGTTTTCCTCTGGTGACCACTGGGGCTTGCCTTGTCCTCCTGTCACCTTTGTTACACCATAGGCTCTGGAACCTTCCAAATGCCACAGTTAGACTGTGTCCTATTATGAAGTAGGTAAAAATAGCCTTCTCACAATTTCTTTCGTATCATTTAAAGAGCTACTCAAGAAGTACTCCTTGTTCCACAATGAATAAGACTTTGGAATTAATTATTTTGATTTGTATTTACATTCTATTTCTGCTTTTCAATCCCACTTACCTTTCCTGTAAGAGAACAACATGAGTGCAGTTGATATTGGAAAAAGAGACAAATGTTCCCAAGAACCCTCAGGCTGATTTTAGCTTCCTCTCTGAGGACAGACTATTCTTTGATCAACATTATTGAGATTTTTTCCTCCTTCCCTTCAATTGAATTTATCCTCAGGAGGCCCACTGATAATGCATGAAAATAAACTTTTGACCAGCTCACTTGGCCAGCCTGCCCAATGAGCCCAGCAGAGGTTCCAGCTGAGATCTCTGCTATAGGTATAAAAGAAAGCGATGACGACAACGAGACATTTTAACCAAGTTCTTTATCTTTGTCAACAGTGCTTCAAAAATATATGAGTGCAAAAATTTTGGAAGCAGAAAAATCTTTTTTGTTTTATGCTGAGAATTATTTTTTTAATCTCAAACCTTTTACTTTTGGCTAGTTTATCACCCTCTACATAAATGCCAAGTACACAGCACCTGTTTAGGAAATTGTCCTGTACTGTTCTCCATTTTCACAAACCCGTTTCTATAATTCTGGCCTCCTCCCTCCCTTTTAAATTTTGGATTCATATCCTGGCTTTAAAAACCTGCTTTCAATTTTAGCAACAATCTCACTCTTCCATATTTGACTTAATGGATTTTGCTTCCCCACCTACATTTTGGCACTACTAGCTCCCCTGGTTTTATTCCCCCTAAATTTTTATGGGAGCAAAAGTATGTAGTAACAACTCTTTCCACTTTTAACCTTTGTCCCTCAACTTCATTCTCTGTAGAAAAAGATGGTGAGTGAGAGAGTAATTTGCATAATAATTAAACTGACTAATATGTAATAAAGCTGAATTCTAGAATTGCTATATGATTTTCCCAGAGTGATTAGATGGCAGACACTATGAAGGTAAAAATCATTCTCACTAATTTTGTAAAAGTTTATTCACAGATAAGGTAATTAACTGTTTTAAACTTGAGTTAGAACTGAAGCAAACTACTAGTGGCAAGACAAGAAAATATGTACATATCATATACATAACCATGTAAATGCATTATATATAACACATATGTTTATGTAAGTATGTAACTATGTAGTTTATATAGTGAAGCATGTAGAATTTTTGTATACTAATGTGAACTTTATGTATAATTTGTACATAAACATATGAATGTTGTCTTTGCTATATCATCTTTAGCCAATCATGTTTTCACATCTAGGACACACCTCCCTCCTCCACAGAAATGCTCCTAATACTCCTGCAATTCTCCAGAGCTTGGCTACACCTAGGGCTTTGTATTCAGGGCTTAACCTCATTGACTTTTATTGTGTCACATATTTGAACTGACTGTCCTTCAAGGCCTGCCTCAAATTTATTCTGTCTGAAAATTCACAGCTTGCCCTTTATTTATAAACTAAGATATGTCTACAGTCAAATCTCATTATGCTTGGATCTTTATATAAACACTGGATGTTTTCAAACTTTGGCTACCCTGCATAGGACAACCCTCATACCTTTGAGAATCCCAAGATGAAGCCAATGGAGAGTAGATATATATATATTTTTTTCTCTCAGCTTCCTAGCTGCCAAATTTATCTTCCCTCCAGGGACTTAACTTTTGAAAAAATATCACAAAATGCAAGCTGAGTTAAATATTTTGGAAAGGAAAAGAGTCTAGAAATAGAAGCTAGGTGTGTATTGGTATTGTTCTAGTGTGCTGAAGTTCAGTAGGAGATGACATGTTCCCCAGGGCTATGATTCTAAAGGAAGGCATAAGCCATAAGTGTATAGTGGCGAGATGATGACATGAGTTTTAAACCAGCATTTCTTTTAGATTTGGCTCTGCTCTAGTTCCTGTCTGCTTACTAAATTTGGACTATCTAGACCATGTGACCTATCCCACTGCAGTTATTACTTTTAGGGTTTATGCTGCATCTGACCTTAGAACAGTATGAGGATGTGAAGAATTAAAAAAATCAACTATACCAAAGAATCCTGTTTTAATAGCATTAAATGAGTTAAAGAATATGGCAAATATATGACCCTAAATTTGTAATTCAAAGCACAGGCTAAAACCAAACAATTTTTCATGACTTTGCAGGAAGAAATTTCGGTTATCATGTTGAAAATACAATTTATATTATGAAAAATTCCTAATTTTAAAGTCAGTTAAATTCATAACCTCACCAGATATTTTAAGCAAAAATCATGACATTGATAATAAATGAGCAGAGCCCTGAGAATAATAATAGAAATGAAGATTTCAAGGGCTTTCAGGTCCCTGACTTTTCCAACCACACAAGCATCCATTACTGCATGATGTAAGCCTTCTCTCTTGTCACTTCAGGTTCTTACCGCCTTGCTTGGAGATGCTATAACTTCTTCATCTTAGTAAATTTCTTTGAAAGGAAAGTATATTTGTCTCATATCCAGCCCTCAAGTTCTCATTTCTTCTAGTTAGTTGGGACTAGGCATGCTCTATATTTCCAAACACAAAGTCTAACTCTTACAGAAAATTCTTTTTTTATAATGTTTTGGCACATGAGGATTTAATTAGTAGTATTAAAAATGAACTTATGAAAGATAGTGTCTAATATACTATCACTAATAATTATTGTGAGCTCACTTAACACTCTTGAGACTGTAATTCAACATGATTTATAAATTAAATAAAAATGAAAATATATACCACATTGCTGTCCAAAATTATTATTTTTTTCTGGGACTGTCAATACAAATATGTGGACTTACTTTATCATAGTAATGTCTTCATTTTTATACTTTTATTACTGTGATGTAATTATACATCATAATGAGATTCAAAGTGATACAAATATACATGCACACATCGCTTGATGTATTTCCCTTTGCATACCCACTCCTCCCCAAACATGTTAGTGATACTGGAAAAGAAATCTTGGATGGACATACTTATTTGAATTCTTCTTTTGCTCAACCCTCATTTTTCCCTCAATCCTTATTTTCCCCCTCCCTCCCTCCCACAATCTCCCTCCACTGTTTAACTGTTTTCTTTCCTCATTTGATTTGTCCCTTTTGCTTCCTATTTTTGTTCTAGCCTCCACATATGAGAAAAAAACATATGACCCTTGAAATTATGAGATTGGCTGGTCTCACTTAGCATAATATTCTCTAGTTCCATCCATTTTCCTGAAAATAACATAATTTTGTTCTTTGTGGCTGAGTAAAATTCCATTGTGTATATATGTAACAGTTTTGTTATCCATTTGTCTGTTGACAGACACCTAAGTTGTTTCTATAATTTGGTTATTGTAAATTATGCTGCTATAAACATGGATACGCATGTATCACTATATTCTAACTTCAGTTCCTTTGGAAAGAAACCAAGGAATGGTATGGCTAACCTTTTGAGGAACCTCTGAACTGATCTCCAGAGTGGTTATACTAATTTACAATCCCACCAACAGTATAAGATTTCCTATTTCCTCACCTCCTTATAAGCATTTATTGTTTCTATTCCTGATGATTACCACTCTAACTGGAGTTAAATGTAATCTCAGGGTAGTTTTGATTTGCATTTCCCTAATTGCTAATAATGTTGAACATGTTTTTATATAATTATTAGCCATTTGTATTCTTTTCAGAAGTGTCTATTCATTTCAGTAGCCCTTTTTTAAAAATTGGGTTATCTGTTGTTTTGGTGTTAAGTTTTTTTGAGTTTTTTTATATATTCTATGTATTGCGAGGTAGTGTCCCAATCAAACCAATCAGACCACGAAAGGTGTTAAATGAGAGTCTTTATTACTGGCCAGTAAGACTACACAGGCATGAGAGCCAAGTGCAGTACTTGACTGTGCTCCAGCATTTTCTTATGTAGGGCAAGATACAATACAAGCTCAGGGTGAAACTGAGGTTCCCATGGCAGGTTTCCACTGCAGGGTGTTGGAAGCCTCTATGGTTCCCATAGTATTCAGGTACGCCAAGCAAGCCAAGCATAACGAAAGTACAGAAGCAAGAATAGATGGTTAGCAAGATAACAATAACACAATAAGTTATAATATGTTGTTACGACAATCCGTTAACTATCCTGCATATACCCTGGTTTAATTTTTTCAAGGCCAACTTCCCTGTTTTAGGGCCAGGTTTGGGGTCATTCTGAGTAACAAATATGGAGTCACTCTAGCTAATAAGTTACTCTGGCTAACAAGCTCTAACTATGCATCATCAAAATACTAGTCCTCTATCAGAGGAGCTGGCAAAGATTTTCTCCCATTCCCTAGGCTCTCTCTTCAGAATCCTGATTGTATTCTTCACTGCACAGAACCTTTTTAATTTAATGGCATCCAATTTATTGATTCATAATTTTATTTCATGAGCTTTAGGGGTCTTGTTGAAGAAGTATCTACCAGTGTCTATATGTTGGAGAGTTGGACCTATGCCCTCTTCTAGTTATTGCAAAGTTTCTGATTTAATTTCTAGGTCTTCAAATTCATATATACCAAACATATATCTTGAATTCATATATACCAAAATAATTGCAGAGTGCTGTCATTTGGCTCTTGGTTTGCGTGTCCTCAAAGGTCTATGGTTAAAGCCTTGGCACTATGGGGGCTCCAAATATGAAAGGTTTCATTGCCTTCCAGAGAGCCAAGGCTTTAATCATGGGCTTTTTGGGACATTTGAACCAATAGGCAAACCACAGCATCCTGGGAGATGGTGGGACTCTGCTCCTGCTCGCTCTTTGACACGCACACTCCTCTCTCTCTTTCTCTCTCATATTGTCTCAGGTATTTCATTGGAGTAATACACAACAGACTACTGCACGGAGCCATTCCATCTCTATCAACAGGTATGTTGGAAATAGTTAGCAATAGAATTTTCCCTTGGAAATTAGAACTTAATTTTATTCAAGAAAATTTATCGTGATGTTCAGGGAATGATTCTGTTTGTTCAGAAGGGTAGTTATACTTTAAATTTAAATTGATTAGCTGGGGTTAATACCCCCCACCACCAGCAAATCGGGGAGAGGAACCAGAGCAGAACTCTGTGAGTAGTGGGGCCATCCTAGCAGCAGATTGTGAATACCCTTCAAAGGCTGCCCTAGCGCAGACTCCTGCCAGAGCCGCACACCTCTCCAACACCCACAGATGGGACCCCTGACCAGTGAAGACCTGGGCGGCCCCATGTGCCCCACCCCGGCCAGCTGCGCCATCCCACACGAACCCGGGCTGCCCTCCGTGCCCGGCCTTGGACTCCAGCGCTCTCCTGCGTGACCCGGGCGACCCTCCATTTCCTGCCCCAGACTACAATGCTGCCACTCGAGACCCGGGCAGCCCTCCATGCCCCGCCTTGGACCTCCATGCCCTCAGGTGCTGCTACCCAAGACCCAGAGCCTGCACCTCTCTAACCTGCATGGGAGCCTCTGTGCCATGCTTCAGAGCCTGGATACCTTCCGGCACCGCCACCCAAGATCTGCATGACCCTCCATGCTGCCTCAGAGCCAAGGCATGCTCCAGTCTCTTTACCCAATACCTGGAGTCCGCACTCCCCTCAATCCCCGTGAGATACACAGCACCACGCATCAGAGCCCGGGTGACCTCTGGCGATGCCTCCTGAGATCCGGAGCACGTGTGCATCCCTTGGGGCCCAGGCAACCTTCAGCACCTGCTCCTCGGACACCAGGCATCTTCTGGCACTGTCACCCACACCTCGGAGCCCACATCTAACACCACGCCTCGAAGTGCACCTCACATGCCAACACCCGAGCTCCAGAACCTGCGTGCCCCCCCCCCCACACACACGCACTGTATCCTAATCAACCAGACGGAAGGGAATCACAGCCTGCAGTGTACTGCCCCAATTGGGACTACAGGGACCATCTAGAGGTCTTATACATAGAAAGGAAGATAATGTGGAGGCAACAGAAACACAAAATTTATAACACTGAATATATGAGAATAAGGAACAGTGAGGAAACAAGAAACACTCACAATGCATAAACAAGTGAGATTACTGATACTGACCTACAGGAAATGCAAGACTGAGAATTCAGAATTTTGATCTTCAGAATGATGAAAGGCCTCAAAGAAAGCATGGAGGGGATGAAGGAGAAAGTTGAAACTCTAAGAAAGAATCAGAAAGAAACACTGAATGAAATGAAGGAGTCAATAAACGAATTAAAGACTGCAATAGAAACAAACTCTAGTAGGCTGGACCACATGGCAAACAGGGGTATCACTCCTGTAAGACAGTTCATTCAAAACTGAAAACACAGTCAACAATATACAGAAGATATTACAACAACATACCCTGACCATCCAAGAAATGCAGGTCAACACAAGACATCCTAATCTAAGGATAAAAGGCATCGAAGAAGATTTAGAGGCACAGACCAAGGGTAAAAGAAACCTTTTCAAAGAAATAATTTCAGAGAACTATCCAAACACAGAAAAGGATGTGGACATTCACATACAGGAGACATATAGAACACCGTTAAGACAGGACCAAAGAAGGACCTCCCCACACCACATAATAATTAAAATGACTAACATAGAGGCCAACGAAAGAATCCTAAAATCAGCAAGAGCAAAAAAACAGGTGACATACAGGGAAAAACAATAAAAATCACCCCAGACTTCTCAACCCAAGTCAGAAATGCCAGGAGGGATTGGTATGAAGTACTCCAGACCCTGGAAGAAAACAACTTCCAACCAAGACTTATATATCCAGCAAAGCTATCATTTAAAATTGATGGAGAAATAAAAATGTTCCGTGATAAACAAACATTTAAAGAATTCATGTGGACCAAGCCAACACTGGAGAAAATCCAAAAAGAAATGAACCACAAAGAAGGAAAAACAAGCAATTTTCAGAACCACAGGAGCAGTGAACTCCACCAGTTAGGCAACTAAACAAGGAGATATGTCACTACAGCAAACAGAAAATAAAACTCAAAATGATAGGAAACAAAAATCAAATCTCAATAATAACATTGAATGTCAAAGGACTCAACTCCCCAATTAAAAGGCATAGACTGGCAATGTGGATTAAAAAGAATAACCCAACTATATGCTGCTTACAAGAAACTCACCTTCTAGCCAAAGATACTCATACGGTAAAGGTAAAAGGATGGAAAAAGATATACCATGCAAACAGAGATCGAAAACAAGCAGGGGTAGCAATGCTTATATCTGACAAAACAGACTTTAAGCTAAAGCACATCAGAAGAGACAAAGCCGATCACTTCTTACTAATTACAGGAACAATCCAACAAGAAGATATAATGATAGTAAACATGTGGTGCATCCACATTTATAAAACAAAGTCTTCGGGACATCAGGTCCCAAATAGACCCAAACACAATAGTATTGGGAGACTTCAGCACACCACTCATGCCACTAGATCGATCCTCCAGACAAAATATGAATAAAGATTGTTCAGACCTAAAGAAAACCATAGACCAAATGGATCTAATAGACACATACAGGTTATTTCAACCAGCAACACCTGAGTTCGCATTTTTCTCAGCTGCCCACGGAACATTCTCCAAAATAGACCACATACTGGGCCACAAAGCATGCACCAGCAAATTCAAGAGATGTGATATAATTCCCTGCATATTTTCAGATCACAATGGAATGAAACTGGAAATTAACAACAGGAAGACCAAAAGTAATCACATATGTACATGGAGACTGAATGATACACATCTGAATGAGGAATGGATCAGAAATGAAATAAGGGGAGAAATAAAAAAAATCCTGGAATTAAACGAAAATAGAGACACGATGTACCAAAATCTATGGGACACTTTGAAGGCAGTGTTAAAAGGAAAATTCATAGTACTGAGTGCCCACATAAGAAAAACAGAAGATAACCTAATGACACACCTCAAGGATCTTGAAAAACAGGAACAGTCGAATCACAAAGCCAGTAGGAGGCAGGAGATAACTAAAATCAGAGCAGAAATTAATGAAATAGAGAATAAAAAATACAATCAACAAAACAAGAACTTGGTTCTTTGAAAAATAAACAAGATTTACAAACCACTAGCTAACCTAACCAAAATAAGGAGAGAATCAACCCAAATTACCAAAATCAGAAATGGAAAAGGGGACATCACAACAGATATTGGAGAAATCCAGAGGATCATAAGAAACTACTTTGAAAACTTATATTCCAATAAAATGGAAAACATGGAAGAAATCAAAAGATTACTAGACACATACAACCTACCTAAATTGAACCAAGAGGATATAGAAAACCTGAATCAAACAATAGCAAGCACAGAGATAGTAACAGCAATAAAAAGTCTTCCATCAAAGAAATGCCCAGGTCCAGATGGTTTTCCAGCCAATTTTACAAAACTTTTACAGAAGACCTAAACCAATATTTCATAAGCTATTCTGTGAAATTGAAAGAGATGGAATTCTTCCAAATTCCTTTTATGAGGTCAACATCACATTAATACTAAAGACAAATAAAGATACCTCAAGAAAACAGAATTACAGACCAATATCATTAATGAACATAGACACAAAAATTCTAAATAAAATACTAACCATGCGCTTTCAAAACTATATTGAGAAAATCGTACACCATGACCAAGTTGGTTTCATTCCAGGAAAGCAAGGCTGGTTCAACATACGCAAAACAATACATGTTATTCACCATATAAATTGAACTAAAAACATGAATCACATGATCATTTCAATAGATGCGGAGAAAGCATTTGACAAAATTCAACACCCATTCATATTAAGAACTCTACAGAAAATCAGAATAGAAGGAACATACCTCAACATCATTAAGTCGATATATAAGAAACCTAAAGACATCATCATATTGAATGGGGGAAAATTGCCGGAATTCCCCTTAAAAAGAGGAACAAGACAAGGATGCCCACTATCACCACTCATTTTCAATATAGTCCTCAAAACTCTTGCCAGAGCAGTAAGACAAGAGAAGGATATCAAAGGAATTCAAATAGGAAAAGAAGAATTAAAATTATCTTTATTTGCAGATGATATAATCCTATATCCAGAAGACCCAAAGATCTCAACCAAAAATCTACTAGAGCTGATTAACAAATTCAGCAAAGTAGCAGGACACAAAATCAACCTAAAAAAATCTAACCTAAAAAAATGCCAACCATGAATCCACTGAGAAAGAAATCCAGAAAACAATTCTATTCACAATAACTTTAAAACCAATCAAATACCTAGGAATAAACTTTACCAAAGAGGTAAAAGATCTATACAATCAAAACTATAGAACACTGAAGAAAGAAATCGAAGAAGATCTTAGAAGATGCAAAGATCTCCCCTGCTCTTGGATATGCAGAATAAATATTATCAAAATGGCCATTCTGCCAAAAATGATCTACAGTCAATGCAATCCCTATCAAAATACCAACATCATTCTTCACAGATCTAGAAAAATCAGTCATTAATTTTATATGGAGAAACAAAAGACCCAAGAATAGCCAAAGCAATTCTCAGCAATAAGAACCATGCAGGAGGCATCACAATTCCTGACTTCAAATTATACTACAGAGCTATAGTAATAAAATCAGCATGGTATTGACACAAAAACAGACACATAGACCAGTGGAACAAAACAGAAGATATAGAAATATGTTCACAAACTTATAGTCAATTGATTTTCGACAAAGGTGTCAAACACATATGTTGGAGAAAGGACAATCTTTTCAACAAATGGTGCTGGGAAAACTGGTTATCTACCTGTAGAAAAATGGAACTAAATCATTACCTCTCACCATGCACAAGAGTCAACTCGAAATGAATCAAAGACCTGGAAGTTAGACCAGAGTCTGTGAATTTATTAGAAGAAGGCATAGGTTCCACACAACAGCATATAGGCATAGGTAGGAACTTCCTCAACAAAACCTCCAAAGCACAGGAAAATAAAACAAGAATTAATAAGTGGGATAGCATAAAACTACAAAGCTTCTTCTCATCAATGGAAACCATCAAGAGCTTAAAGAGAAAGCCTACGGAATGGGAGAAGATCTTTGCAAGCTATCCCTCTGACAGAGGTCTAATATCTAGGATATACGAAGAACTTAAAAGACTTTACACTAAGAAAACAAATAATCTGATCAAGAAGTGGGCAACTGAAATGAATAGACACTTCACGAAAGAAGAGATACAAATGGCCAATAGATACATGCAAAAATGTTCAACATCATTAGCAATCAGGGAGATGCAAATCAAAACTACTCTAAGATTTCATCTAACCCCAATTAGAATGACAATCATTAAGAAGTCATACAACAAAAAATGTTGGCGAGGATGTGGGGAAATTGGGACTCTTCTACACTGTTGGTGGGATTGCAAACTAGTTCAACCACTGTGGAGATCAGTGTGGAGATTTCTCAGAAAACTGGGAATGGATCCACCATATGACCCGGCTATACCACTACTGGGTATCATACCAAAGGGACTGAAAATAGAAAACTACAGTAATATATGCATACCCATGTTCATAGCAGCACAATTCACAGTGGCCAAATTATGGAACCAACCTAGGTGTCCATCAACAGATGAGTGTATCACAAAATTTGGGAAATACACACAATGGAATTCTACTCAGCAATAAAGAGGAACAAAATAACAGCATTTGCAAAAAAATGGAAGGATCTGGAGAACATTTATGTTAAGTGAGATCAGCCAATCACAAAAAAAGAAGGGACATACGTTTACATTAATATGTGCAACCTAGGGAGCAGTGGGGACACACAAGGGACTCCGGTTGATAATGGAGAGCCCTCAGCGGGGCAAGGGAAGTGGTACAAGGGAAGGGGAAGGGCAAGAAAGAAGTGAATCAATGGAATTACTATCATAAACAATGTGTACATGTGAGAATATACCAACATCATTCTTGGTACTTCATACGGGTGGTGAGGGGAGGCGGGGGACACTAAGAGCTGTGTGCATGTATGTTAACATCAAGTAGATATTCATTGTGATGTGAGACTACAATGCACCAATAAAAGCAAGTTAAAAAAAAGAAATCCGGGAGGGCCATTGAGTTAGAGAAGGTAAATGGCACATTTACCTAAACAAACGGCAGGCCCAGCAGATAAGCCAGAATTGTCTCATCCATAGAGATCACTTGCTGTGGCTAATGATAGGATTTCTAGGATGTAATAGTAAAAACAACAACAAAAACCCTACTAAAATTTTGCCTGATTCATATAACTGCCCCTGAAAAAATAAGACTAACTTTGTTGGTCATAATAAAGGATTGCTCTACCAATTTTCTAGACCCAGATTCTCTTCAAAGATGGTGCAGTTGTGCAGTATTGAATGAGGAGTCAGTAATAACACTATCAATATGATCAGTGAGTCTTTTCTCGTCATCCCCTGCAGGTAGAACTGTTACCATTGACCGAGGTATCTGTGTTCTAGAGAAAAAGTAAAACTGAAATATTTCAGGGATTTTCCTGTTTTATACCTTGGAACCCCAGAATGTCAGTACAGAGCTTTTAGTATTATAGAGATTTATGAAGTCAACTGAGACAAAGGGATTTCCAAGTATTTGCACAGCAGTTTGAGTGGGTGCTTGAGCTAGTGCCATGTTTGTGACCCCAATTTATGCACATATATTTAGAATCTATATCTTAATCTCATGCAGAATCCCTATTTTGCTAATATAATTGCATATGGATTATAAAACTTAGTATAGTAGGAAGAGCCAAGGGGAAGTCCCAGGAGCTCTTGGAACCTGGCAAAGCACTTAAATAAAGGCACTATTCCATTCCTGTGGGAGTGGCAGATAGAAGTGTTACCATCAAATTGAGAGTTGTAGACAATGTTTCCTATCTTATTTAAATCTCTCCTTTGGCCTACATAGACAACAGGTATGTCTAATAGCTGAGCAGCACATCACAAGAACCTTTACTTATAATATGAAGTGGGGAAGATGGAAGGCTAAACAAATATAATTAACTGTTGGAAATGGAGGACAAAAGCCATGAAAGTGTTTCATGTTGTGTTTTTTTAAGCAGGCATAGTGTTGTTCTGTTACCTTGTGCAGCCATTTTGCTCTAGACTTACTCACAGACACTTTATATGACACTTGGATGATTTTTGCCATTTCTCTGTTTTATGAAGTTAAGATTTTCTTGGAGAAGCCTTAACCCAGGGTTGGATGTTCCATGTAGGGTCCATTCAGAATGATATGGAACCTCAAAAAAAAATCCTGAAATGGGAGAATAGAGAACTCAGAGAGGGAGTTTCTCTTTCATTGTACTTTGGGCTTCATTGTTGAAGAAATGAGATGGTGTAGAATGTATTGGATGGTTGGGGAAGGGTGGATTTCTGGGGTTTTTTGTTTGTTTATTTTGTTTTATGGGGAATTGAACCCAGGTGTATTCCACCTCTGAGATAAACCCCCAGTCCTATCTGATTTTTTAAAATTTTGAAACAGGGTATTGCTAAGTTTCTGAGGATCTCACTAAGTTGCTGAGACTGGCCTCTAGCTTGTGATCCTCCTGCCTCAGTCTGGGATTACAGGTGTGTCACCACCACACTCTGCTAAAGATGCACTTCTTTACAAGAGAAGAGAAATAGCTAACTTAGCATGGTATCTACTTTACAGATGACCATGTGTTCTGCATAAATGAACTATAACTGCTAATTAGCAGACATGGCATGTGTTTTTGTAAGTTTATCCATGGTTATCTCTAATATTTTATTAAATCTGTGTTTTCATTTTCCTCCTCATTTCTCTCCCATTCTTAAACCCCCCACCTCTACCCATGAATGGTAGTGCAGTTAGCTACCAATTTTTCTCTCTAAAAATGCTAGGAGAATAAGTTAGTATTCTAGCAATAGTGGTAAATTACACTAGGGATTATTATTATCAAGATTTGGAAGTGGTAGGACAGATACTATCAGAATCTAAGATAGTGTCTTAATTTGATAAATTTTACCATAAATTTTATATTCTTTTCCTACTATCTCCACATCCTGTAAAATCCTATCCTCATTGTAGTGGTAACAAAAAGAGGACCATAGCCGGGCATGCCTACAACCCCAGATCTTGAGAGGATGAAACAGGAGGATCACAGGTTTGAGGCCAGTCTCAATAATTTAGTGAGAGAGC
This sequence comes from Glis glis, assembly GCA_004027185.1. Classification (NCBI taxonomy): domain Eukaryota; kingdom Metazoa; phylum Chordata; class Mammalia; order Rodentia; family Gliridae; genus Glis; species Glis glis. The sequence goes on from PVJS01006359.1 coordinate 59,454, forward strand.
CTCAGCAGCTTAGCAAGACTCTGTTTCAAAGAATAAATAAATAAATAAATAAATAAATAAATAAATAAATAAATAATATAGGGCCACAGATATAGCTCAGAGATAGAATGCCACACTGGGTTCAATTACCAGTACCAAAAAAAGAAAAATTTTTGCACTTCTTCTCCTTCAACTAGCAGGATGGTTGCTGATACTGGAATCAGAGACCATGACTAGTAAGAGGAATATATTAGATTTATTTCAGGGAATGCTTACATATTCATTCGAGCCTGCAATGCAAGTCTGAAATTGGAGGGGGAGGCTGCAACTCCCAGGCATCAGACACGGGCTGAAGCTGCTATCTACAGGTAGGCTTTCTTTCTCAGAAGATCCTCAGTTCTGCATGTAGGGCCTTTCTGTTGATTGAATTAGATTTAAGATTATTTCAGGATTACATCCCTTAAAGTTAACTGTTCATGGGTTTAATTCACGTCTAAAAATCCTTCACATCAACACCTAGATTAGTTTTTGGTTGAATAATTCAGCTAAAGTTTAGCTGAATTGACACACGGTACTCACACTTACCATCCCCAAGTTGAATTATGACACCAAGTACTGTTGCTGCACATCTCCTAGTCAATAATATTCATTGCCAACATTAGTTGAAAGATTTTGATTAGCCAGGGTTGGTGGCACATGCCTGTAATCCCAGTATATGGGAGGTTGTGACAGGAGGATCCTAGGTTCAATGCCAACCTCAGCAAATTAGTGAGACTTTTCCACCA
>PVJS01006360.1:0-32500 GCA_004027185.1 Glis glis
CACACACACACAAATATGGATACAGAGATGATGGCTGGGTAGGCAATTAACATAGTCCATGGCAGACAGGAAACCATGTTTTTGGATGTTTAGTTGAGAGTAAGGACTATTCCTCATTTGTCTTCCAATTTCCTATTTTTCAGTACTCAGTAGAATGGTTGTCAAATGGTACCTGCTTTTTAGCTATAGAAGGCATATACAAAAGAGTAAATAAAATGCTTCATCTTTGATAACTTTTAATTTGAGCTGAAAGTTATTCAATATGCAGATAGAAATAGGAAATCAGAAAGCAAGGCATCATTACCCTGAAATTTTGTGCCCAGAGAAAATATTCACTTATAACTGAAGAGAAGGTAAAGTACCATATTAACTAATTTCCCAGCTTTTACCTAAGTAGCAAAGCTCTGAAAGTGTCAACGATTTAGTATCCCTTAGCTGTGCTTGAGCCCAGATGTACATGCGAATGGGCTCTTCACCATCTTCCTGCTGAACTACGGAGCAGTGAGCTAGGATGTGTCTCAGACCTCTCTCCTGGAAATGCTGTTGTGGCAAGAGACAAAAACTTGGAGAGTAAAAGGGCTAATCAGCGAGTTATTTGCAATGTTCCCTTTGCCATAATGGTTTTTTGGTGCACATGGGAATGGGTGTCTAGATATATAATTCCAATTATGTGTGAATTTGAGGCTGGGGACATTGGAGTTGGTTTTTGCACGACACATCTAAATAATGTTCAATGAATTCTTCATATATATATATAATATACGTACACACACACACACACACACACACACACACACACACATATATATATATATATATGAAAAGTTATATATTTGGGGATCTTAACAGACAAGAATTTGAGACTAAATTCTCCAGAAACTGTAGGAGAATACATTTTTTTTGCTATCAATGTATGAATGAGGTAAAAAAATGTCAGCGTAAAACCCTCATAATCCTATAATCAAGGCACATTTTGGTGAATTTTTGTATTGGATCTAATTTAATGTCGTTTGAAAAGTATGAAATTAATGTAGATTCATTCTAAGAAATGAGTGGTACAGAAGGTAGTAATCAGTTTGCTTCTTCCAACTCCAAGGACTGCTCTCTAAAGTTAACTCTTGTTCATGGTTCATAACCTATCTATCAAACAAGCTAAAAATGCTTATTTTTAAAGCTCTGAAAGCATTCTCCCCCAGCCATCATCTGATTCCATGAGAAAGAGTTTGATTTTGTTTAACATAAGGAGGCTCTTCAGAGGCTCCGGATGGATAACACATTCAACTTGTATGTGACCATTTTTCATTTTCAGCACAGTCGAAGACTTCTGAAAATTATCTAAGTCCTTTCTGCCATTTACCCATCTATAAATGGTAGTACAATTATTTCATATATATTTATAGCATCACTACAATGTGCTTAGCATAGTGCTGGGTACTTAGAGGACCATGAAGAAAGTACCGAGCAATGGGTGTGTTCAATACAAAAGAAAGAGGAAAAACTGAATGGCCTTGGTTGTTTTTGTGGTGTATTTTTATAGAACAGAAGGCCTGATCGTAGTTTAAAACAATATGGTAACCAGCTTTCAAACATTCCAATTGGTTGGGGTTCAGCAGGGGTTTGTCTCTGCTCCACACAGCATCAGCGGGGGCAGTTTGGGGGTTCACTCAAAGGCTGACTCACACAGCGACTGGCATTTGGTTCTGGATGTTGGCTAAGAGCTCAGGTGGGGATGAAGTCTTAAGACCTTGCTTCCTCTCTGCATGGGTTCCCCATAAGCTTCCCTGTAGCACCATGACTGGTTTCCGAGAGTGAACCCCAAAGATGGGACAGCTGCCAGTTTCTTAAGACTTTAGAAACTGGACAACAGTACTCCCCCTATATTCTATTAGTCAAGCAAGGACAGAAGAAGATTCAAGTCCAGGGACTTAGACCTGATTCCCAGTGGGAGGCATATTCAAGGAACTGGAGGTTGTGTTTTTACAGTGGATGCATGTGTGTATTTATTTAAATATATCTTACTGATAAGATCATTCATCATCTCCCTACGAGTTACTTTACCCTTGCCACCCATTCCATAGAGTGGGGTTTTCAATCAGTCTTCTGTCCATTGACTGCAAGATGGGTACATGGGCATCAGTCTGGCCAATAACAATACCGTATGCAAATGGCTACAATGGTAGATACTGCATCCCGGGTGGGCACATCCTCCACGTGACCCTCATGTTCCTTCACTGGTATTATCACAGACAGACCAAACATAAAACATTCCTCCCTGAGTCTTCTCTTATTGCCGTGGTGGCTGTAAAAGCCCGTGGACATGTTTTCACCCTTGTCTCATAAAAAAATAAACAAAACTCGTCTGCAGTAAGTTTGGATCTCATATTCCATGTAAAAAGACATATGCATATCAGATAACTTCCCTGAGTATCAATTTCCCTGTTAGTAATAATATCTACCTTGCAGGGTTGTTATAAGGAATACATGAGACATGGTAAGGGTTGACTACATGCAAAATATGATTATCATAGCATTGTTGATGAATAGAGGTATAAATGGGTAAAATATTGAAGTTTAATGAGATAGAAGTTTCCAAATGTTTGAAGTTATATATCTCTTATCTTTTGGAGGGCCTGAAAACTTGATCCAAGGAAGAGAGGTGCATCATCTCAGTTAGCAAAAGTGGTCTTACACATGAAATGTGTATTAGATTGCATCCAGTGGTCCACATTATAAGATCTCAGATGATGATAGATTTTTAGAATTATGCATAGCAGATAGAGTTGTAATATTTAATTATCTATTTGTTTTTCCTTATCTGAAACATGATGAAGCAAATAAGCTTCATGCGTGTCTGTGACAACCATGGTTGGGTTTACTTTCGCAGGTAGCGTCCCTTGGGGTACATCTTGGAGATATGCTCTATTAAGGGGATGAGGGACAAAGGGTAATTTCAATATGTGAGAAAAAGACTATTACCAGAAATGACATCCCCACAAAAAATGTGGAACATAAACATTTCACAAAAGTGGGGATGTGCCTACACCTGCAGATCCATCAACAATAGGATTAACTTGTTTTTCTGATGTCTACATTTTATAAATAAAACCTTACAGCTCCATCAATGGTTCAATACATATTTCATCCACGATAAACTCTAGATTGGGTTTGAAACCATATGCAACTTAGTCCTGTATTAGTATGTTTCTCAAAACGGTGTGAGTATACTTTCTTACAGGAAGACACGTGCATGTGAACTTGTTCTTAGACTAATTGTTGTCATTTTGCAATGGCCATCGGATAGTCAATTCAAACCAGAGCACGGGTTTGGGGGAGGTGTTGATGCAACCATTTTTATTGGGTTATTTTCTTCCTGAGAAGCATGAGTAGATGTTTGTGCCAAGGATAGGACCTAAGATCTGCCTGCAGGGATAACTGAAAGATAGGAGCTTAGAGAATGTGTAAACATATGGCATACACTCCCTGAGAAGTTTATGCAGCAGGGAAAGAGTCCCATGGTCCATTGAATGTGTTCACTGTGCTTTGTATCAATGAGTTCTCGTGCAGGAAAGCTCGATCTCTAGATATGAAAGTCAAAGTATCGCAGATGAATAGACGGATGAAAACAGAAATCCATCTGGTCTCTGAGCTGCCCTGTCCCACAGGGATGACTATTTTCCACAGTTTGGAAGCTCACTGGGGAAAGAGAGAGAGCAATCAAAATCTGTGGTCCATGACATATAAGTTTTAGCCTTTATCATTACCTTTATTTAGTTGCCTTCTCTGACATTCCCATTCAGGAAAGACTCACTGTCCAAAGCATTTTGTGTGAAGGAAAGCATAAGTTATAAAGGTCTTTTTTGTTCTCTTTAAGCCTGAAGGAATGGGGAAGGGGAATCGATAAAAATTGCAACTCAAGTTAACTGAGGAAATAGCTCTGTCTATGTTCAGGTCTCCTGGTGTTTCGAACTTACATCCCAGAGTTCCTGGAGGTAAAAATTGCTAACTCCAGAGGGGGAAGCATGTCTGAAAAAGGAACCAGAACAGGAGAAGGAGATCCTAGATATGGGTCCGCTCTTACCCTAAGCCAGCTGCTACGGTTTGAATGTGTCCCCAGTGTTTATGGGTTGGAGACTTAATTCTCAATGCAACAGTGTTAGGAGGTGGGGCCTAAGAGGAGACTGACCATGAGGGCTCTTCTCTCAGGAATGGACTAGTGCCATTATTGTGTGGCTGGGTTAGTGATAGCAAAAGTGGATTTGTTAGAGAAATAAATCAGGCCCTCTCTTGCCCTTCCGCCTCCTGCCACTGGATGCTGCGCCATGAAGGTCCTCACCAGACACCAGTTCCATGCCCTTGGGCTTCACAGCCTCCAGTATTGTGAGCCATGTATATTTCTGTTCTTTATAAATTGCATGGTCTCAGGTGGTCTGTTAGAGCAGCAGCAAATGGACTAAGACATCAGTGATTTTAATGAACTGTGACACTTCATAAGCCTTAAGTAATGATTCTTTTCAATCCATACCAACTTTCTATCATGTTCAACTTACAAGTCAAATACTTGACTTACAGTGGCCACAGCAAAAGTTAGGAAATGGCTGGCTTGTATTTGGAAGAGGAATGGTGATTGCCAGGATCAAACCACGCTAAACTTATTCTACTTTTTTTTTGACTAGGGTATTAGGTTTGTATATCAGGCAAATGCTACCTATCAGTATTTCCCCAAATGGGATATTCATTGGTGATATTAATTGGGATATTAATTCATTAAAATATATAGGAATCTGTGGCCACCTATGTTTAATGAATTTTGAACTAAATTAAAATAGTTTTAATTTTGTCTTCTGAGAGGCTTTGATGAGCTAAGTATATTCACAAATGTACTATACTCAGTTTTTCAGAACGAGTGATTAGAGGAATACACACTAGAAATGCTACAAGAGTGACATTACCTGGATTCAACCAACCTGTTGAAAACCTGTGTAATATTAGCATGTAAGGAATGCAGGCAGGGTGACAACACTATGAAGGGGGTTTGTAATCAACTGAGAGCTAATTAGTATTTGCCCGGGTGGGGGAGTCCATAGTGGAGTGTTATAGGCTACTCTCTCTCTCTCCTTGATATTTTTTTTTCAACATTTGGATACAGAGGGGATATGGATATCATTCTTGTGATTTTTTTTGGGTGGGGGAAAGTGACTTTGACAATCTGAAATAGCTCCCTGGTTTGAATATGATAACAGTGAACTTTGTAATAACATCCTTCATTTAGATCTTTATCCTAACTATGCCAAGTAGAAAAAGAGAAGCACTAATGATATACACAGTAGGATCCCTAGGTGAAAAAAATAAGAGACACAATCGCGTGTGTGTGTGTGTGTGTGTGTGTGTGTGTGTATGTTAGGGCTGTTTCTGGAAGGATATGCAAGCATGGTCACACGTTTCCTGCACAGAGGGCCTGAGGAACTAGAAACTTGGACTGCAAGTGATATTTACCTTGTATCACACACATCTTTCCATTGCTTGAATGTTTTTTTCACCCTGTCTATATTTTTAATGTCTCTGTGTTAGTCTTTCTAAAAAGGCATTTAAGTTAATCAGAAGGAACAAGTGACAGGGTATAGGATGAAAGAAATTATGGATTATCAGGAGCCAAGTTGGAAAAATAAAACCTTAGGGATTGTGATAACTAAATTTAGATGTGAATCCACTCTTTGATGCAGTCACCAGGAAAGTGACTTTATCAGAGATCAAAGATGACTTTACTTCCTAAGCCATCATGGTCTTTGGTGCACTGCGGAAGATACATGAAGGACTGAGTTAGTGGCTCATTGGTTAAAGGATTTATCTTTGGAGAGCTGTGCATTATTTTGTCTGGTGAGGGAGACCTGTCACTCTTTTCAATTTACCTGGTTAAGGGATAAAGTGTAACAATCCAGGTGTTATATCTAAATTACTGTTTAAAAAAGTCTTGAACTGGTCTGCCATTTCCTGAGTGGTCTGTCTAATGATACTCCCTAATTTTCTTCCCAAACCATAAGATTGTTAAACTGGATCCTTAGGCTCGAGCCAAGACGAAAAATAAGACCACACACAACCAAAATGTAAAGTTAACTTTTCATCTATAGGAAAATTCATTGCAGATGAAAGTTTCTCAACATATGCCTACAGTACAAGATGGTGGTAGAATCAACCTTCTTGACATCCATCCTATAATATGTAAAAATAACAGGAGTATCTGATTACCAAAGATGTGTTCCATTTTGAGACTGTATGCAATGCTTGTTTTCAGATGAAAACATATATTGTTGCTCATTTTGCTGCATTAAACACTTGAGCAGAATTTCCTCCTTTGGTATTTGCTATTCTTATTCTTATTTGCTATTCTTTGCTAGTCTATACATTTGTTCTTGCCTTATGTTCGGTGATATCGGTATCACTTTGGAGAAGATACCAATATAGCAGTGTTTGCTGAAGCAGAACAACAAAATCTACTGATTCTGTGTGAGCAGAGGAAACAACTCGATTGCCTCGTATGATGTTGTGTTCTAGGCTAACCGTGCAACTTGCATTCCCTCCAGTGATTCATACTGCACGATTCAGCCATTGCCACAAGTATACTGGTAAAGTAGTTGACGTCTGTTAAACAGTGATAAATACCCTAATTCCATCATCATTCCATCAGAAACTACACACACACACACACACACACACACACATCTATATGTAGACCACAAGGCATCAATAAAAGTATGTATGTACACTTATATATATACACATATAAGTGCACATATATTATATATACATACTTTTATTGGTGCCTTGTAGTCTCACATCATAATGTAGTTCAGAGTGATAGGGACATACATGATGCACACGGCACTTGGTGAGGATCCCCCCCACTGCCTCCCCACTCTCTCCCCTTCCCCATACATGATATTGAAACTGACGCTGGAGCCGGGCGTGGTGGCGCACGCTTGTAATCCTAGTACTTTTGGAGGCGGAGACCGGAAGATCCAGGTTCGTGGCCAGCCTCAACTCTCTCTCTCTCTCTCCCTGTCTCTCTCTCTCTCTCTACCTAGTGAGGCCCTCCGCAACTTTGTGAGACCCGGTTTCAAAATAAAGTATAAAAAATAGGGTCAGGGGTGTAGCACGGAGGTAGAACGCCCCTGGGTTCAATCCCCGGTACCACACACACAAAAAAAGAAACTTACATTGGTCTTCCTACAAACTGCTTTTTTAAAAGGAGCTTTCAGTTATTGAATAGAAAAGTGTAAAATTGGGATCTAATCTTATTGGGCTCTGTGTGTCCCTCTCAATTTTTTTTAACACATCTATGTAGGAGGGAAACCATTACAATCTTGATGCTGAAGAAGCCAGAGCCAGCTTGGCTTTAAACAAATAGGCACAGGTGATCTTCTTAGTTACCTTCATCCTTCCTCCGGATGCTAAGGCAGAAACAACAGTACTTCCAAGCAAATCTATCTTAACCGCCATTTAAAGAGAGTTTTAAAGGAAGCAATCTTTCTCACAGGTGTAAATCATTCTTGCTTAATCTCCACCTTCCTCAGAGTGGGGCTTTCAGAAGTTTCTGTTGCTCACAGCACCGCTGGAGGACATCGGAGGTACAAGGAAAAGATTATTAAACACCTGCTGCATGGAACTCGACTTCATTCCCACACCTGCTCAAACAGCTGGCTCCCCGCTTAGGGACACAGACACAGAGAGCCCACTTTAATGAGTTACCTCTTTTGATTTGAGTCTGAAGAAAATTTACTCTACTGAAAGAAAAAAAAAATCCCACGAGGCTCTTAAGAAAAACTAGTATGTATAGATTGAATATCGCTTGGGAGATAACTAGCGACAGAGGGTGGCATGATTATTTTAACGTTATTTCCATCTTTGTGGGCTTTTCCAATGTTTTTAGAATAAATGTCAACATATTTTGTAATCAGAGTTGTTTTTAAAAATGTTATGTTTTATCAAAAAAAAAAAGCATCTCGTCTTTAAAAGGATTATAGAAAGGCAGCTCGATGAGATATTTCAGGGTGGAAGTATTTTGTAATGATTGATTTCCTTGAGTGTTTTGCTCCTGAGAAGACAAAGAAAAACATCTCCAAGACATTTTCTCTCTTGGTGACTCTTCTTACCCCAAATTAAGGAGGAGATAAGCTCTAGGAACTCCTCTTGTGGTCTTAGTGTTCCCAAGTCAGGTGGTGGTGGTGCTAGTTGGTTCCGAGGCTAGACAATTTTCAAGGCTCTGTGGGGAGACAGATGGCCACCTGGAGCCCAGGAACTGATAGAAGGAATTGAACCTTCTTAGGAAGTATCATGGCTACGAACAGATTAAATAAATCACTCAACTTGTAAAAACAGACTCAACTCGGTCTAAGAGCCATGGGTTACTTTAATCTATTTCTCAGCTGCTTAATTTGCTTTTCGGGGCAGTTCAAACTCCATATGTATTGGAACTGGAAAACAGACTTCTTGATAGGTAAATCCTTTTGAAATATTAGGTGGAGAGCTAGTTGCTCTGCTCACAGCAAAGCAATTCCGATTTCTGGGGAGATATACAAGAAGCTGGCAACAGTTACTGCTCCCAGCCAGGAGACTTGGGACGTTAGATCGGGGAGGTGACCTACTTTTCCTTGCGTATCCTTTTATGCTGTTTGCAATTATGACTTTGCACTAGTGCTGCTCTTTCGATGAAGCAGCAATGAATAATTATGAATACACGAGGCTCTCTGTTTTTAAGTCTCATGCAAAGACATCAGTACAAAATTCTCTCTTAAGTGTCCTTGTATCTAGACCAGTCTCCATCTCATCTCTTCTTCAGTTGGCTGCTAGGAGGTTGATCTAAAATAATGCACATAAAATCTTGCTGCTTTCTCTTTTCTTTTCTTTTCCTTTCTCCTTCCTTCCTTCCTTCCTTCCTTCCTTCCTTCCTTCCTTCCTTCCTCCCTCCCTCCCTCCCTCCCTCCCTCCCTCCTACTTCCTTCCCTTCCTTCCTTGTCCTGGGGATTCAACCCAGAGACATTCTACTTCTGAGCTACATCCCCAACCCTTTTTATTTTTATTTTTGAAACAAGGTCTCACTAGGTTGATGAAAGTCTCACTATGTTGCTGTGGCTGTCCTCGAACGTGCAATCCTCCTGTCTCAGCCTCCTAAGTACTGGGATTACAGGTGTGCACCTCTATGCCTGGCAGGCAATCTTGGTGCTGTTTTATTTAAAATCCCTGGAAGCCAAACCTTTCATTTTAGGATATTGCTCTCAAGACTGTTTTGACCTACTGTGGGTGGAAACCTCCATCCTCATTTCTCAAAACTCTTTTATACCATAGCCATGGCTGATGTCTTTAGCCCCCCCCCCCAGTGGGGATGTTCTCCTTATTCCCTAGCTTTGCTAATCCCATTTCCCTGGTGAAGGTGCCCCATCCCCCTCATGGCTCCTGGCTCCCCTTGGCAACATGGTTCTGGTTTCCCTGTCCCCAGTCACACATTCATCTATCCACTTCCATTGAGCCCCTCCATGTATATTTGCTCTTTCTCTGCAATTATAATTTTCACTTTACTTATTGATTTCATACCAGACTGCAAATTCCAATTTACAATTTGGTAGAAGAGGACACGAGTTTTTAAAGGGAACAAGCAGGGGGGAATGTATCCTGATTTTATTTTTTTATTTTTTATTTTTTATTTTTTTTGCGGCACGGGGATTGTACGCAGGGGCGTTCTACCTCCGCGCTACGCCCCCGGCCCTATTTTTTTATGCTTTATTTTTGAAACCGGGTCTCACGAAGTTGCAGAGGGCCTAACTAGGTAGGTAGAGAGAGAGAGAGAGAGAGAGAGAGAGAGAGATCGCGCGCGCATGCGCGCTGAGGTTGGCCTTGAACCCGGATCCTCCAGTCTCCGCCTCCCAAAGTACTGGGATTACAAGCGTGCGCCACCACGCCCGGCTATGTATCCTGATTTTAAATTCCCTCTTCTTCATCCCTTTATTATAAAAAGTCTGGATCCATCATTGATGTTTGTTTTTTGGTACTGGGGATGGAACCCCGGGGCATTCTAACTCCAAGCTACACCCCAGTCCTTTTTATTTTTTTTATTGTTTTTGAAACAGGATCTCGCTAGGTTGTGAGGGTCTTGCTAGGTTGCAGAGGGCCTCACTAAATTGCAGAGACTGACCTCGAACCTGCAATCCTCCTGTCTCAGCCTCCCAAGTACTGGGATTACAGGCGTGCATCACCATGCCCGGCATTATTGATGTTCAATTGCACCCGACTTTTAGTTCCTATCACACTGCCTTCTCCTTCTGCCCTGCATCTGGGAAAGCAATAGGAAAGCCTATGTTTTGCTTCTTTGGCACCAACAGAGAGTTGAGGCAGTGCCAGTGCTGGCCCAGACACAGGAACCCCACCCCGGCCACACCTTGTAACCAACACGAACCCCAAGCCAGTCTCTTTTCTCTGCTCACTCAAGAAATCCCTAGACTTGCTTAGGAACCCACATGGCTCTCCAAAGAAAGCTTCACTAGGTGAGGAAAAAATGTGTCCACACTCTCTCCCTCTTGCAGGTGTGCAGCATCCTCAGTCTAAGCATCGATCCAAATTGTGGTTAAAAAAAAAAAACCTCCATTTTCCTCTGAGGGTCAAACCCAACACCTCCCAAAGCATCAGTCTCCGACTCAAATCATACTTTGTGCACAGGATGCTCACATGGTACTTAGGGCATACGAAGAAGTAAGAAGGAGATCGGGGCCGCAAGAACCACGGACACGGGAATGAAGTTTAAGAGTTGAATGAGCAGAGGACTCAACCCCAGAAGGGAGAAGAGGACCCGTGCTTCACTCAGTCTCATATTTATTGTACAGATTAAACAAGGAAAATAGCTTTAGTGAACATTAATAGTCAGGTGCAGCTGTATCTTAGAAAAACAAGTTAGGTGATTTAGAAACTTGATTTATATGTTACTCATATACAATTTTCCAGAGACTGCTTTTTGGGACATAACAGGAATTGAGTTCAGGCTGTTCTGACCGGTATGCTGATCAGCAGGTCCACATTCTTCCTTGTATGCAAGGGGTATGTGGTGCCTTCCCTCACTTAACCCTGTATGCTCTCAGAAGACTCCATCACCAGGGCGCACCAGCATGTAGGCACATAAGCCTGGCTTAACTTTTTATCCCCAGTAGGACAGAAGGTGGGGCAAAGAATACCACCAAGGACATTTCGGGGGCTCCTTTTGCTACAGAATGCCATGTAACCAGTGAGATGTGTTCTATTAAATGAATAAGAACACAGCACTGCCCAAGAGCTCGTGTCCTGGCACCTGCCAACTTCCATGAGTCAGTGAAGTGGGCATGACTTAGTCTAGTAAATTCACCCCCATCACCTCTCAGAGTCAAGTCGTGTCAACCGATTGAAATGCCTTGCCCTGTCAAAGGAAGAGGCTTGGAAGGCTGGCGACGAATCCATGATGCCCTGTCTGAATGGTGGCCTCACTGAAATCTAGGCTCTCTTCTTTGGGAGATTTGCAAGGTCACAGTGGCTCAGCCTGTAAAGGACTCGGCTTAGTGACGGATTCTGCATTTCAGGCCACATAAAAATCACATCAGTGACTAAAAGAACAAGAAGGCTCTTGCTAAGTAACGGATCCCGACTCAGGCACTTTGAAAATAGCTATAATGAAAATCACACCAGGAGAAGGACATCAGACGTCTGTTAGCAAAACAAAGCCTAATGAAACCCTTTACTTTACTCAATTACAAGTACCCAAATCACAGGCTACTGAAGAGACTTTAGAGAACACCATTGCTTTCTTCCTTCCTTCCTTTCTTAAAAAAATGTATTGATGTAACAACACAAAGGAACAATCAAAAATAGAACATGTATCCTATAATCCTACCCTTTTCAATATGCATCATTACTGTTCAGCCTTGTTCCAATGATTATATATTTTTAACAAGGTATACGTCTTTTATGTTGTTTCATTTTAATGGATCATACATTTTTTTCCTTTTAGAAGCAGTTTTCACAATGATATTTTAAAAATAACTGTATGACAATACATGTAATTAATGAATCAACTTTTCCAAAACGATATCTCTTTGGTTGGGCACTGAAAAGTTTCCAATGTTTTCTATTGAAATTCCATGTACTGTTGTTTTCTTTAAAACCATTGTGTCCATCTTTGTGTTGAATCTTTTATAGAAACAGTGACCATCTCTTCTTTGGGTCTTTATATCAGCCTCTTTATAAATAGTGGTAGGAAATTATTAGCAGATTTTATAAGCAGTGATATGAATATGGTTGGAATTCTTTTAGATTCAGTGGGAAAGATGGATTTTGTCCTAAGTGTGATGTATCTAACTCTCAACAAACATACCAGAGATGCTGTATGCTCTGATGGCTTGAGTGGTACCAAGAAAACATAGCCAACTAAGTCATTGCTCCCTAATTCCAAAGAGTTTGTTTTCAAGGTAAAGACATACTTAAAAAAGAAATTACTGGGCATGGTGGTACACACCTGTAATCCCAGTACTTGGGGGGCTGAGGCAGGAGGATCACAGGTTCAAGGATAGCCTCAGCAACTTAGCTAGATTCTCAGCAAACTAGTGAGACCCTGTTTCAAAACAAAAAATGAAAAGGGCTGGGGGTAGAGCTTGGAGGTAGAATGTCCCTGGGTTCAATCTCCAGCATCACAAAAAAAAAAAAAAGGAAAGAAAAGAAAAAAGAGAGAAGAGAAGAAAAGAAAAATATCATGAGCTTCTGTGATTCATAAATATTATACTTCAGGGAAAAACATCACTATCATGTTGACTCAAATATTATCACAAAAAAACAAAAATATTATTTTTGAAGCAAGAATCAATATTTAAAACAAAGACAAATTTAGTTTCTTTCCTTGGGAGTTGACATTTTCATGGAGGGAATGGACAAGAAAAAAGGCCATTAAAAGGTAGCAAGCTACTAGGCCAATCCTAATGAGACCTGCCTTTCTGTGTGATCAAGAATAATCTCCGAAGTTATTATGACCAGGGGAGGGAGGCTGATAGTAAAAAACGTGAATGACTTTGAAATGAGCAGAAATGATAAATGGATGTCTTTTCTAGCACACCCTTCCAGGGAGTAGTGCTTAAATTGTCTTTGAACTATTTTGTAACTGTAAGTTGTAGAAAGCTGAGAGTAATGCAAAGGATTATTTTTCATAAAACTGTAGATAAATTTTTGTCTGTGCCATGCAATCGACTGTTGCTCCATGGCTATTCACCAGTTTTGCTTGCATTTGTAAATTTCAAAATTCCTGATTTTGTGTGTGTGTGTGTTTTCAGACTTTTTGAACATATTTTAACTTCTTACTGGTTCCCTCGTTATAAGTAAAATCACAACTGCTCATTTTATATGTGTATGACAGTCATGATTTCAACTTTTCTTGAATAAATATCTTTCAACACTAAGATACAATCGCTGCTTAGTTATTCTCTTATACAACCTTTAGCAAAGGCCAGACTTGGCATTTCACAGGCTTTCTAACAAGACTGACTTTCAGTGACATAATTTTGCAATCATTCAGCCTAATTTAAGTCCACAAAGATTTATTGAGCTCTTGTTCTTTGCATGTGGACCAGAGATCAATAAGATCCACCTGGGTCCCAGATCGCCCACATGGGTACAATTACAACACCAAGCTTGGCTACGCTATGTGTTATGTTATGGGTAATAATAGAACCCCATGCAAAATGTCTTGTGAGACTAAAAAGGCAGCCATGAATTCCAATGAAACAGAATGTACTATGCTTTGCAAAGGGATCAGCATTGGAGCCTTACAGTGTTAGTAAGGTTTTTACTGAAGGAAAGAAGAAAGGCAGATATTTTGGAAAGGTAGTGGGCTGTGGAAGGGCATTTGCGCTAGGGAGTAGTAGCTTGGGTAGCTTGATGTGGGTGGGGACATCCCTGGGGAGATGTGAAGTTTGGGATAGGACCAAATGAGGAGCCTAACTATGGGGCTTTGAAACCAGGCCTCAAGTCCAGAGCAGTTGAGATAGTCACAATTTTGTATCTTAATGTCATTTTACATTAACAATGTTCTGTTTCTTAAAGAGAGATATCCAAGTTGTACAGTTTTGGGGGTTCCATGAAACCTGGACTCACCCTTGGGCATATACCAACATATTCATTCTAGAAGACTACATGAGAACCTTTCGAGATAACCGCCCAAAATTGTGCTAAAAATCTTTCCAGCATTATCATCATTGCCTAATTCCTATATCCAGTGGGCAGTTTTCTCATTTGACTTTACAAAATTCTAAAAATATTCATAAATGCATGTAAAAATGCAAGAATAATAGGAGTGATAGAAGTAAATAGTGTTTTCTACATCCCACTCTCCTCTTAATTCTGTTTCCCAACATGTAATCACATGTGTCAAGGGTTTTTCCATTGCCCATTTTCTACACATTTGCATGTATATTTATGTGTTTATATGTGTATACACACATATGTATATATGCATATAAGTATATATTTGGTTTCCATATAAACAAATATTTTTTTACTTTTATTACATTATAGACACATTACTATACCTATTATTCTGTAACTAAGAATATCTGTTAGAGATCTTCCATGTTGGTATACGCAGAAGCACCTCCTTGCTTTGAATGTTGCACAGGATGGAGATACTATGGATTTATAAACTACAGCCTTACTGAGAGGGACTTAGGTATTTGGTAATTATTCGCTAGTGCCAACAAGGTGGCATGGGAGCATCCTTAAATATAGGACATTGTGCAAATGTATGTGTATTTCTACAGGATAAACTCGTGGAAGCCAAATTCCTCTTGGGATTGGAGAATAAGGAAACATGTGCACCCAAAAAAGAGGTGGGAAGAAGAGAGAGAGATGAGAAGGTAAGAAGCCAGAGTTAACTGAGAACTCGTCAAAATGGAGGGGAAATTGATAGGGAAATTCATGCTGGGAGTTTTGTTTTTTGCGGTACCGGGGATTGAACGCAGGGGCGTTCTACCTCCGCGCTACACCCCCGGCCCTATTTTTTATACTTTATTTTGAAACCGGGTCTCACGAAGTTGCAGAGGGCCTCACTAAGGGGAGAGAGAGAGAAAGAGAGAGATAGATATATATATAGAGAGAGAGACAACTGGCTGACCGCGAACCCGGATCCTCCGGTCTCCGCCTCGCAAAGTACTGGGATTACAAGCGTGTGCCACCACGCCCGGCCATGCTGGGAGTTTAAATAGGCCTGGAGGGTAATGGAGAGATGCAGGGACTGGCGGATGCCATGGGATGGACTTGTTTATTTATTAATTTGATACTGGGGATGAAATTCAGGGGCATTCTCCTTCTGAACTGTACCCTATTCCTTTACATGTATATATATTTTTATTTTATTTATTATTTTTTTGCGGTACTGGGGATTGAACCCAGAGGCATTCTACCTCTGAGCTACACCCCCAGCCCTATTTTTTATTTTTTATTTGGAAAGAGGGTCTCACTAAGTTGCGGAGGGCCTCACTAAGCAGCTGAGGCTGACCGCGAATCCGGATCCTCTGGTCTCAGCCTCCCAAGTATTGGGATTACAAGTGTGTGCCACCATGCCCAGCTTATATATTTTTTTATTTTGAAACAGGGTCTCGCTAAGTCGCTGAGAGTCTCGCTCAGTTGCTGAGGCCAGCCTTCATCGTGTGATCCTCCTGTCTCAGCCTCCTAAGTACTGGGATCACAGACATGTGCCACTGCATGCGGCTGCCATGGGATTTAAATACTGGCCTGTCTCATGGACTCAAAGGCTGTTTTCAAAGATCTCTTATGTGATGCTGTGTACCAGGGCCTGGAAACTCTCCTGACAGTCTATGAGGGGTGTTACACAGTAATGGGGACCTTGAAGGCTTGGCAGAGTGTGATTTTATGGGGAGCAGTCCTTACTACGGGAGCCCTTCCCAGAACTAAAGAGCGTAGACTGAAGGTGAAATGACCAGCACCCAAGAATCCACACCATCATCCACTGCTTCCTAGCTGGCTGATCACAAGTCACCTCAGGTCATCTTTCAAAAATAATTGCAAAGAAATGAATATTTGAGGAAGAGCCACAGCAACATGTCTTAACTGAACCAGTGAAATGTAAGGGAAAACTAGTGGTTCTCAAACCCCAGCCATTCATTCAGATGATCAGGACGGCTTTTAAAAGTTTTAATTCCCTGGCTGCTGCCCACATCAATTAAATCATAAATATGGAGGGTAGAACATTAGTACAGTAGCCCCCCGTTATTTCTGGTTTTACTTTCCAGTTTCCGTCACCTGTGGTCAACTGTAGTCCAAAGATATGACATGGAAAGTTCCACAAATAAACAATTCATGCATTTTAAATTACACAGCATTCTGGGAAGGATGACAAGGTCTCACACTGCCTGACCTGACCTGACCTTGTCCAGGGTATTCGTGCTGTATATGCTACCCACCTGGTAGTCACGTTGTAGCTGTCTGGGTTACCAGACTGACCTCAAAGTAGTACAGTGCTTGTGTTCAAGTAATCCTTATTTAACTTAATAAGGGCACCAAAGCACACGAGTAGTAATTCTGGCAATTTGCATAAGTCAAAGAGAAGCTTTAACATAATTATTATATCACATCATCACAAGAACAAGGGCATGTATAGTACAGTAAGATAACTAGAGAGTGAGCATGCACATTCACATAACATTGCAGTATATTGTTATAATTATTCTATTTTATTATTATTGTTAATTTCTTACTGTGCCTAATTGATAAATCTTATCATAGGTATGTATGTATGTATAGAAAAAAAACTATGCCAAATAAGGAGCTTAGAACTATACACAGTTTGAGGCATCCATTAGGGGTCTTGGAAAGTATCCCTCAGGGATACAGGGACTATTATATTATAAAGCTCCCCAGGCGATTTCAAGATGTCTTAAAGGCCAACCAACAGCATTAGAAATGACTCACAATGAACACTGATCATTCACAAGGGATTAAAGACTATGGATTTCTGCAGGAAGTTCTCCTACCCAGAACATGCCCTCAAGTTCTATAACATCTGGGGAACTTTGCAACTTATTCTCTTCCTGATCTTAGAGGCTTTTACTTGCTATTGACAAATTAGCATATGGGTAAGGTACTGAATCTCATATATATTTCCTGATTAAAACTCCATTGCAAATTGATTTTCCTTGGGTTTATTCTTTGCAGTTGACACTTTCTGCAATGTCACAGAGAGGGAAGCACGGGCGTTTCATACAGGGTGTCCTTGTCTCTCAGGATAATTTATCATCTGAGTGGGGGCTACCTTGTACTCACCTGTAATTATTTCTTGTAATTAGAGCTGCCCCTACATGTAATGTGCTCCCCATGAGATCCCAGAGAATACATTTAAGGCCAAGGATCATTTAATTCTTCCCCGGTGAACATATCTATCACCCGAGGATTTCAATTTGTATGGAAAAATGCCACCCGGGGTCAGTTTTCAGACCAGTATATGTTTGTTCTGTCTGTCACTTTGTCATGAAAAATTCCTACCAAAAAAGTTTCCTTTAGTTTAACGAAGATGGACCCAGTGGCATTTCACGAACGAGAAAACATCTATCTTGATCTTCTGGTATATTTTTCCCCTTAATGCAAACTTTACAAAATGTTACACTTAATATTTCTTTAACAACCATTTATTATAAGATTGTTTGCCTATTATGCATTTCCTCCTTTTGCACCAAAGGGTTCTACATTTTCTAAGATGTTCTACATTTTGAATTTTTTTTACCTGGACTTCTGTGATTTCTCTCTAATATTAACATTTTTCTAAACTTGAAAAAACGTGTTAAATTCCTAAATTTAAAAACATTCTCGATGTTCATGATTCCTTTTCTGTTCCCTGATGAGCTTTAATTTGCTTGCGCTTTCAACTTTAGAATGTTTCTCAAAAGTCAAAACCTCATTTATTTCGAAATGAAGAATTCCTTAACCACCCTAGTGAAGGCCCAGTCCTCAGTATTTGGAAACAGCCTTCATAGAAGGATTCCCTGAAACCCACATCTGGAGACATCTGCTTTTTTTGTTCTTTTCCTCTCTAGCCCTGAAGGTAGAAATGCAAGTTTTTCTGCCTAAATATTTATTTATTTATTTTTAAGAGAAGGGATCTGGCAGGAGATAGTGCTGAGGAAAAACTCAGACAGAACAAGCTGGAGCGGGGTCAACAGATGGGGCCCATTACCAGCAGAATGGGCATCTGTGGGCCATGCTCCTCACTTGCGGGTAAATAGGCTGAATTGCCTTCTTGTCACCCTATGGTGTCTCATGCTTAATAAGAAAGCCTCGTGGGCACAATTTGTCCTAATGGTCCTCCTCTTTTCTCCCAACTGAACCCCTTTTGAGTGCCCACGTTTAGACATCTCCCCACAAGTCAATTTGCTTCTCATTTCCCAAGATATCTTTGGAGTTTCCCAAGCAACCACTTCATCAAATGGTGCCAACATGTTTCGTTTCCATGACTACGCCCTCAATTGTCAGTTCCCCCCAGTCACCGCTTTGCATATTGCCTGGTCTTCTCTCTGTCCATAATCAAGAGGTATTGGGTCTGGTCAATTTTCTCTGGTTCATTTGTTTTTGTTTTCAGTGTAGAGAAGCATTTTATGCATCTAGTGACAAAGCCTTAGGTAGAGCAGAAGTTTGCAGAAGAGAAAACTCAATAACTCCTTTAGAGATTAAATTAAGACCATGACAGAATTAGGTTGTTGTTAGCTGTTCAATGAGTTTGGCTATTTAATAGGAAGTAAGTTTCAATGCTTTCTTTATGTGCTAAGGATTTTGAAACCAAAAAAAAGGCAATTTCTTCTTACATAATGGATCATTACCATTTACGGAGTAACTACTCAGCCCCGGGGTCTGTATGAATTTTCCTTAATCTGGAAAACAGCCTTTCAAGCTACAGCATTGAGTATCCAAAGACAGGTTTTCACTTGGGGTCATAATGTAATTAAGGAGCAGATACAGAAATCAAAACATAGTTGTCCCATGTCCAATGTCCCTGTGTCTCTCGGCACATTTCGCTGGGCGTGAATATCTACATGTGTGCACATATAAATAAGTGCTCCATAAAATAAAAGCTCCGTAAAAATGATATGAATAGTTATATGATTTGCTCCATAAAATAATTTCAATAGTTACATTCTTTTATACATTCTGATATTTTTCTATCCTATTTGATTTAAAAATGCTGGCTACCATTTATTGAGTTGCTTCGATGACCTGCCGACTTGGTGAGTTACGGTCTGAAGGATTATATCTATTGCACCCAGGGTGTGTGTGTTCAGGTCATTTTGCACTGTCCCTTTCCCTAATGTTGAAATTCCCAGCATCACAGGGATGTTAATAGTAGCCCATAAACATTCGCTGTCCCTTTAAAATAATGGCAACACAGTCAAGAGTCCACGGAAGTGTAAATGGTTAATCCAACACAATCCAATGCTTAAATATGAGCCCAGACAATAATCCCATGGTGGCAAGGCCGGGGTCCAGGCCTGGCTGTTCTCTCTCTCCCTGTCCTCAGCTTCCGGTATCTCTCCATCTGCATCCCATAATAGTCTTAGTAGCAGCTGGCTTCTCTGCCACCCTGCACTCCCACCCCCATCACTGCCACTGTCATTTTGGAACACTTGGCCCCACTATCAGATGGGCCAAAACCTAGTCATCTGTTAAGGCTCAGTTAAAAAAAAATGAACAGCCATGAATAATTATTTGAATCAGTGGATGGGTGGATGGGTAAATGGATCCTAGCATACTTCAAAACTTTATATTTTTGCCCAGCGCTGGCAGTGCAGGCAAATCTGTGGGGTGAGTTATTTCATTGCACAAACCCCACTTTCTCCTCTGTGAAATAGAAAATATAACATCACAAGGTTCCCAAGAGGATCAAACACATAAGTGAGTGGAAAGAACTTACCATTTAGTAATCCTTCGATTTGGCAAAAATTTACCATGTGTCTACCATGAATTATAGATAGTAAGGTGTTAGAGGCTGGCTCCGTTTTCAGAAAGAATAGTTAAGTTTTTGGGAATTTTGTGAGTCTGTTGATAAACCATCTGATATCAGCCACGACGGGAATATTTACACCACAGAAATCGGCAAATGCTACAGATTGGGACTTTCTGACCCAAGAGTCCCATGTTGACATTTTCCAGCACACCACTGGCGAAAGACTAAGTGAGATGAATACAGGGGTGATCCCAGACTGAGTTCTTTGGGAAGCAGGTTCCAAATCAGAGTTTAGTAAGTAGGATGCTTATTAAGGAATGACATTGGGATGAAGAGAGGGAAAAATGAAGATTTGGAGAAGCTGAAATGCAGTGTAGGCCAGACATGCTTGCCTGAACCCATCTGAGTTGCACGGAAAGGGTCAAGACCTCAAACTCCTGTATCCACCAAGCATTGGATATCAGTCATCCAACAAGGCATATGTCCATGGGTGAGGCACCCCTGAGGCTGAAGCCATCCCTAGAGGGTGACAGCACTCCTAGCAGCTGGGACTGCTATCTTCCCTTACAAGACAATTTGGGTAGCATGTGGCAAGGTCTATCACAAGGGTAAGAGAAATCTGTTCCTGTATTACAAAGCCATGGGCTGGTGGGCAAGAAAAGGAGATGAGTATACCTTCCAATATATTCCATGGGTCAGTGTGAACACTGAGGAAGAGACAGGTTGCTGAGGATGTGGCAGGGAGAGGAAAGAAGTGGGAGACACGTGGAGTGTCACACCTGAGTTACCACAACAAAGTCATGAAGTCATTTGCTGACACCCAAGAGACCAGGAAAAGTTATGACAGGGAAAGAGCCGAACAACTTCGAATTGCATCCGACATCGTCTTTGTGTCCATCAAAAAAAAAAAAAAGACAAAACAAAACAAAACAAAAAACACCCTAGTGATCAGTCAACGTGAAACAGAACAAGGTGCAAGGCACATAATTCCTTTACGAGAATGTGCAAATGGCTAAACATGGCATGGTTTCCCCTCACAAACGACGACATCCTCTGCAATACGCTGAACTACAATCAGGCCAACCCCAGCGACTCCCCTTGCTTACCTTGAGCGACATTGATCTGAGCCCAGCTGCCACAGAGAATTTGTGGCCCAACGGCAACCTCTGTCAAGAGGAAAGTTCCAGTCATTTTCCTGCTGACACACGTCCTGCTCTCCTCCCTCCTTTAGCTCAGGGGAGGGGTAGGTGGGAAAACTGACCACGCAGCAGTAGCTGATTTATACTTCTTTTTTGGACCAGGGGATTCATATTGATTAGTTGGATGAATGAGTCTGTCCCTTTGTTTCAAATGATTAGAGTGAGTGTCTGCCCTTGGAATATATCACGGCTTCACTCTGACATAAGGAATAAGATCCAATGTGTTTTTCGTAAGTCTCAAAGCCTTCGCTATACTTATGAAATACACCTGTCCATGATGCTTAACCTGGTTATGGAAAAAGGGGTCTTTAGGGAGTTCTGAAGAATGTGTGTACTAGTATGGGCATCAAACCGTGTTGTCAGATTCTTTCTTTGAGCTCTTTCATATTGCTTAATGTATTTATACTGAATTTGTCATCAAAGTGGTGGGTGATATATTTGTTACCCACATGAATTCCCTTTTCCTTTTATTATTCTGTTCTGGGAACTTACCATTTGTATAAATGGCTATACAAATAACTTTTGGCCCAGTTTCTCTTCTAAAAGACTCACTAGCTTACTGGGGGAAGGAAGGAAGTGGGGGTGGAGGTGAATACATTGATTATACTTTTATATTTTACTGGTATAATTTTCCTTGATATTTAGAATTAATAAGTTTATTAAATTAGACCCAACATTTTATGTTTTCCAGGAATTAGATGGGTGAGGTTTACATGAAGTTTTATTCATAGAATACACTTTATATTCTTTGTTCTAGGTTGTTTTTTAGAGAAAAAGATCAGCTTTTTAATTTTTTTTGTGGTACTGGGGATTGAACCCAGAGGCATTATACCTCCAAGATATACCCCCAGCCCTATTTTATGTTATTTATTAATTTTTATTTTTTTGAGGTACTGGGGATTGAACCCAAGGGCATTCTACCTCTGAGCTATACCCCAGCCCTATTTTTTATCCTTTATTTTGAAACGGGTCTCACTAAGTTGCGGAGGCCTCACTAAGTAGCTGAGGCTGGCCGCCAACCCTGATCCTCTGGTTTCAGCCTCCCAAGTACTGGGATTACAAGCGTGCGCCACCACGCCTGGCTCCTATTTTTATTTTTTATTTTGAAACAGGGTCTCACTAAGTTGTGGAAAGCCTCACTAGGTTGCTGAGGCTGTCTTTGAACCTGCGATCCTCCTATCTCAGCCTCCCAAGCACTGGTATTAGAGGCATACACCACTCTACCCAGCTCAAAGATCAGCTTTTTAACAAACTGTCTTCAATCTTAGATTGTTAGAAATGAATTTCCTTCCTGGGGCTTGAGTTTGCCTCCTTCAATTCTTCCCCTGGCACACCCTCCCTTTTTCCCTCTGGAGAACCTCAGAACAAGGTCATGCTCCTTAGCATGGTAATCCTTCACATGTTGAAGACAGTTCTCTTGTTTTCCATTGCTACTCTCTTCCCTAAATAGCCTATATCTAGTTTTTTCCATCACGTGTACATTAATTCAATAATAAATTATTTTAGCTGTCTGTTTTTAATCAGCTTTTTCACTGCCATGACCAAAATACCTGACGAGCACAACTTAGAGGAAGAAGGTTTATTGGGATTCATGGTTTAAGTTCATGATTGGCTGGCACCAAAGTGTCAGGCCATATAGTGGGGGGATGCCACCCTCACATCATGGTGGCCAGAAGCAAAGAGAGGGAGTAGAGGGGTAGGGACACATACAGTACACAAGGCCACACCCCCAGTGAACCACCTCCTCTAGCCATGCTGCACTGGGGCCACACCTTCAACTCATGAGCCTTTTGGGGGACACTCCAAACTGTGACGGTCAGTCTGGATTGTCAACTTGACTGGATCATGAAACACCTAAGATTGTGTGTGACTTTGGTGTGTTGATGAGATGATTGGTTTATGTAATGGCAGATTGAAGAGGAAGTCCTGCCCTGAATGTGGGCAGCATGGTCTGATAGGCGCAGGACCTGGATAAAAGAAGGAGAAAGTCACATGGATGCATGCCTGGTTCTTCCTGAAGAAAGCACATTTACTTTTGTCTGATATATCAGCCTTCAGCTCTTTGAACTGGACCTTCATGATCGTTTCTCTGGAGAGTTTCCATCTTGGACTGGGACTGAATTAGTGGTCACTCAGATTCTGAGACTCCAGTTGTTGGACTGCTCAACCAGCTGCTGGTTCCTCCAGCCCTCCATGTGCAGTCGGAAACTTGGGACTACACTGCTTTGAACTGTAAGCTGCTTTGATAAATCCCCTTTTTATCACATACATGTTCTGAGTTCTGTTACCCTAGTGAACCTTGACCAATACATAAATGATAACAGTGCCTGAGTTCATCTACTAGTATTCCTCTAGGCAGTCAAGGCCCAGGAAAAAATCTGGAGCCCTCGCTGCCCTCCCAGCTGGGATCCACCTCTTCCTCATCTGGCTTGCAGTAGAAGTATGCATCTCGGTTGTGGCATTGATCTTGCATTTCTGGGTGATTTGTGATGATCTTAGAACTCTGAGCTCCTTTTGTTTTTCAAGTGACCCACAGACACATCTAATCAATTTGGCATGCCCATCTCAGTAAATTCATACATGGACAGGAGATAAAATAGGGGAGGCAATGAAGGATGAGGAAAGAGTAGTGGAATAAATTTGGGAGAAGGATCAATTTTTCCCCCCAGTGCTCAGTGTCTTTTATCCAGAGTCATTTCAGAGTGAAAAAACATACTCCAGATATGACTTCTAGTGGAAAATTCTACTTCAAGTAATACTTCCCCCCACAATACTCAAGACTTGAGATTTAAGTTATATTGTTGATAACTCCCTAGATATGTATGGGGTATTCCTAAATCTCTACAAATGCTCCCAACTCAGACATAAATGATCGTGTTGATGCTTCATCACTGTCAGTGACTAATGTGTGTTTATAAAATTCATAAACTCAACTCAGAGAATCCTGAGCTGAGATCTGCCTTTCCCAGGCTCAACGTGTCCACACTGGATCAGTCCACAGCCACTTCAAGTCCAGAGCACCATTTACCAAGTTTTCACTCCTTTTACTCTTCATTATTGGCATGTAGTGCCATGCCAGCCTTGCTTTTATATGCTCAAATGCCCTTGACTTTTGACTTGGTGAAAGATCCATGCTATAAAGCATCTGTTTTGATTTTAAATATAGATTTTTTTAGGATATAACTTTCTCTTAAGGAATCATGAGGCTGAGCCAGGCATGGTTGCACATGACTATAATCCTAGTACTTGGGAGGCTGAGACAAGAGGACTGCAGGTTCAAGGATAGCCTCAGCAACATAGCAGGACCCTCAGCAACTTAGTGAGATCCTGCTTCAAAATTCAAAAAAATAGAGAGCTGGGGGTGTATTTTGGAGGTAGAATACCCCTGGATACCATCCCTAGTGCCAAAAAAAATCAATGAGGCTGTACACCTTTATATCTCTTCAACTGCCATCAGGTGTATTTGAGGTGAATTTCTCAAAAGGAGAGATAATCTGGATCCTTGTCCTCTGCTAATTCTTGGCATCTCCACCTTCTAATGTCTCTGCTAGGTCACTGTCCTTTACCTTATCCACATTATAATATTCAGTGTCATGCCCACAGATGGCAACTGTGATTAATGTGAAGCAAAAATGAATACCCCATGTCCACTGGATAAAAGAAAATATAAATAGGATGGAGAGGCAATGAAGCAATGAACAAAGTACAGGTAAGTATGATTTGCAGAGCACTAAAAATCAAAGATATGAAGACAGATGAAGTAAGAAGATATGGGCCTGGCTCTACTTCCCTCAGCATGTCCCTGCAGAATTTCTGCAACAGAGAGTTGGGCCCAGAGCCAGTATCACTGACAGTGACCCAGGATCCCTCCTGGGCATCCCAGTTGTCCAGATTCCCAAAGGCTCTTCCAGCTCTAATTGCAACAAGTAACTCTCTTTGCATACTTAAACCTCTCCCCCCTCAGCCTGCTTAGGTTCTTGAAACCCAGGAGACCCCATAGCCTGCCCTGGAAGTCTCACCCACACCTTCCTTCAGAGACCTCCTAGATCATACCAGCTAATTCCTGGAGTTTCCAAACTTCCCATTACCTTATGGCATGGTTTATTTGGCTTTATGCTGCTCAGAAAGCAGCTGTCATCTAGTCTCTATAATGTGACCCCAAAGTGGCTACAGGTATCCTGTTCATGGTAGGGGCAGGTCTAGAGTTTGGGCAGCCCAGGTGTCCTTGTTTTTTTTTTAATGCTACAGTGTATGTTGGCCCAATAAGAAGAGAGTTGTCTTAGGCATGCACAATATATCTGAGTACTTTGAGAGAGGAAGTTCCTTGGTTTTATACCACTTGCACCATATGATATGAACTGATGATATGAATACAAACAGAAATTAACAGTAAGTGTAGGGCTAGCCTATGAGATGACAGACACTGTCCTAAAACATGTGGTGGAGTGTGAGTCATGGATCTTGGCTATCATGATGCTTATTACCTAGACAGAAAGATAAGCCATGGGTGAGGAAAGCAATAGCAATATATTAGAGCAACAGCAGCAAGAAGGTACTAAGGAGGCAGAGATATGTACAAGAGTTATGAGCCATCTTTACCAGTCCTATTTAACCCTGATTTATGAAAAACTGGTTATCTGTAGGAGTGAAATTTTGCAATCTGGCTGACGAATGAGTGGGCTTTGTGATGTTACAAATGGGAGCTTTCTCGGTAAAGGATCATTAATAGATTGCTTTAATGCGAAACACATTTCCCCATGGAAACAGATGCTAAACATGGTGGTTAGGCCTCCAGAAGCCAATTTAACTCAAAACAACACTGAAATAGAGTGATGTTATATCACAGCTTTCCAGTCTCTATTCAATGACTAAGCATGCTGTACTCCTGTTTACTTGGTTTCAGTCTTATTTATTAGAGACACATCTCTACACTGTATATTCCCCAGGCTTGGGATTTACTCTTTTTCCTCCCCAATGATGGACAAGTATTCTTTCCTTCCCTTTTCCCTCCTACTTTCAGGCCACAAGAGGGCTGCTTTCCACCTCCTATATTTTCCCAATATCTCAGTCATGCAAAAATGAAGTCTTCTCCATCTCACTACACATATGCTCTGTGTTTCTGGAGGTAGTAATTAAAAACAATGTTGGTACAAACAGTGGAAGAAGTTCTTTGAGTTATAAAAGAGCTGGGAAAGGTATTTCAGAGGGAAGGATGGGAGTAATAGCATGGGGTTAGCTCCAATAGTAAGACAAGTTTGGTTAGATTAAGTGTGAACTAAACAGCCATAAAGAAAAACAAAATCATATCATTTGCAGGAGAATGGATGGAATTGAAGAGCATCATGCTAAGTGAGATTAAACCAGACTCTTAAAATCAAGGGTCTCATGTTATCTCTTATATGTGGAAACTAGAGAGAAAAGGAAGAAAAAGAACCTCATGAAAAAAAGAGCAAGTCCAGTAGAATAGTGAATCAGGATTGGGGGACAGGGAAGGGGAGGAATGGGGAAGGGAACAGACCAAATAATGTTATGTGCTTATGTGAATGCATCACTATGGATTTTACTATTACGTACCAATAAATATAATGTACCAATAAATAAATAAACTAGTGATGTTCAGTTAAAAAAGAAGAGTGAGCTAAATATTAAGGCTGTTTATGATGGTCACATGTTTCAGGGACAAATACTTGTAAGTAGTGGCTGCCAATGTTTTGCCACATCTCTGGAAAAGTCAGAGCATTTCTGTTGATCTACACTTTTCTACTCTTTTAAAGTGGTTTAATACAATAGCTATTTTATTATCTCTCGTGGTTGTGTAGGTTGATCGGATTCAACTGGACGGTTCTTCTGCAGGCTTGTCTTGGGATGGTTCATGCAATTGTGGTCACAGGGAAACTGTTACAAACAGAATGTTTAGAACAGAATGTTCCCTGAGGAACTCATGTATTAATGTTCAGAGTTGATGTAATTAAGTCACAAAGGTTGTAATCTCATCAGTGGATAAATCCATCATAATGGATTTACTGGGTGGTAACCTAGGCAAGTGGGGTGTGGCTGAAGGAGGTGGGTTCCTGGGGGTGTGGCCTTAGGGACTGTGCTTTTGTCTTTGAATCCCCTTGCTTACTCTTTCTTGATTTTGGCCTCTATGGCATGAGAGCAGAGCCTTTGCTCTCTCCTTTGCTGTACTTCCCACCGCCATGTGGGCCAGAGCTCCACAGACCCTGGCCTCACATGGACTGAACCCCCAAATCTCCAAAAACTGAGCAAATAAAGCTTCCATCATCTTAATTGTATGGTTAGTTGTTTTGGACTATAGCAGTAAGAATGTTGACTGAGACAGAAACTGAGGTTAGATTCTTTTGGAAGGTTGACTGAGATGCCAAGACAACTGTCTAGAATTTTTACTGGCCATTGGACATCATGAAATTTTACATTTTTGAGTGTTTAACACATTTTTGTCCCCCTTTAAAAAAGTGTTGAACTTTTGAAAGTGTGTTCAAGGCCCTTGGAAATGTTTTTATTTTTTGCAGGATAAGGCCAAACAATGTTTAAATAAAATATCTAAGATGCATCCAGAAGGTCTGAGAGTTATACTGCAGAATCTTTGAAGAGGAAAAGGAAATAGCAAAGAAATGGAACCCAGAAAGTTAAAAGAAGAGAATGATCAACTCTGAAAGTCACCCAGTAAGGGCCATAAATATCCTATGCAAAATGATTAAAATAAAAGGGGAGGAGGACATATTTGGGGAAAACTGTCTATCTTCTTAAAAATTTAAATTAAATTTATTTTTAGCTGGTACATTTATCATTTCCTTATGGTGAACATTTTCAAAATTCTTTCATGTAGCTTTTTGAACTGTATAGTTTGTTATTTTTATCTATAGTAACTACAGATTCAGCTCGTTCAAGTCTGCCAAGTCCAAAATATGGTTGCTCTTATCCCTTCACCCAATTCTCTTCATTCTTGTGTTTCACTGTCTAAAAATATTTTTACTCTCATTTTGATGGAATTTGGGAATAGACCCAAAGTCTTTCTGTGTGTTCAGTCCATCATCTTTATCCTGCTTGGTGTGTTTGTTTGTTTTAGCATTATAATCTATGTTGTTTTTTGTTAACTAGTATATTTATATCATAATGTTTAATGAATGAATGCATCTTAGATATTTTGTTTAAACATTGTTTGGGTTTTAAAAACTAAAAACAAAAGCAAAAAAATGATTACCAAAGGCCTTGAATACATTTTCAAAATACCTACAGAAATATGAAGACAATGATCATTCTTTTTAAGTTCTCTGAATTCAGAAATATATTCCAAATAACCTAAAATTATGAGTCAACATTTGATTCAAAATGGAGAGTATTATTGCTATGCAATAGTATACTTTATAGTCATCAAATAAAGTATAAATACAATTTTTAATCCCAACATTTATACCTGGATTATAAATATTGCAGCATCTTGTGAATTCTGTTCGTAAGAGCTCAGCTCACAGCATAGTTTCAAGTGTTAAACTCTCAGATAAAGTGAAACTGTTTTACTTGTGCAAATTAAAGTAATCCTCTGTGAGGAAGTAGACAAAGAAACTTGAATGTATTTTCCGATTCGTTCTTTCCCCATTATGGACACTGCCAGCCACATATTCATTTGGAGAGAAGCATTGCAATGTTATTTCCTAGTGATGAAAATCAAAGATGCAAGAGACAGTTGAAAGCTGGAACAGGATGCATCTCGAGATGGGCCAGACTGCTGAGAAAAATAGCTTATTGCTTTTTAAATTGCCTTATATTTTCTCCAAATTCTTAAAACAGGCCCTTGAGAACAATTCATCCCATGTCCTTCAAAACTGGCTACTTTAAAAGATGCTGATTTCGCTTTTTGGGTTTTTTTTTTTTAAGTAAAAGTTGCAACAGTTGGGGATGATCTGAGATTTTGGTCTTAGGTTTACCTGAGAGCAGGCCTTTCTAGTTTGTTAAATGTGGTGACAAGAAACTCTGCAAGAGTAAAGGAAAAACAATTCAGAGTTGATCATTCTCTTCTTGTAACTTTCTGGGTTCAATTCATTTGTTTCTTTTCTTTTTTTCTTTTATTCTGAGTGCTTCTTCACTTTTAGTGTTCTCATTTAT
The DNA here is from genome assembly GCA_004027185.1 of Glis glis. Lineage (NCBI taxonomy): Eukaryota > Metazoa > Chordata > Mammalia > Rodentia > Gliridae > Glis > Glis glis. The sequence continues at coordinate 29,323 of PVJS01006360.1, forward strand.
TCTTTTCATTTTATTTGGGTCAATTTTCCTGACCAGTCCAATCCAATCTAATTCAATAGAATCCAATTGAGTTACCTACATATTCATGGTGTCAACCTGACCCCTCTTCCCTTCACAGAGAAAATCAGATGGACGCTCACACAGTTTGGGTATCAAGTGTCCAAACTTTACTTGGTTCATGTTCTGTCCTCTCTTTCTCTTTCTCCTCTTAGGCTAAAGGAGACTCCTGCTTCACCATATAGTGCCCATCCCTTCACCTGAGCTGGGATCCCATCCTCTCCATTTGCAGAGTCTTTATCCTACTTATCAAGTCTGCTCTTGCTTCTTCATATTACCCTCTACCACTCAGTTGGATCCTTCCCACCAGCTTCTACTTATGCCCAGATTTTTCAGGTGAAACAGAAAGAAAACCAGAAATAGCCTTCAACTCCCCTCTCTTGTCAGAGTTTTGCCCGGTTTTAACTCACCCACCTTGCCTGGGTCCTCTAAATGCAAGATTTTCAACCTTCTTTCAACCTACTCACTACTCAACCCGGTCCAGAATATCTGACATGCCCACCCCTCCATCAAAGTACCTTCTCTGAGGCTGCCATACCGCCAGTGTTGTGAAGTCCAGGGGGCATTTTCTGTTCCATTTGTCTTGATTTCTCAGTAGTGTTTCACACTGATGCCTGATGTATCTCAGCCTGGCTGCCTCTTACCATTTTTGCATTTATCTCCCTATATCCTTTGCATATACGTATCCTTGTTTATGTCTCCATATATTCCTTCCAGATCATACCAGGTGCTTTTTCTTCTCACTTTGTGAACTCTTCCTCAGTGGTCTCAGGCAAACATATGGCTCCCATTATAAACTACACAATGCTCAAATCCATATCAGAAACCCAGGCATTCTGTGCATGTCAGATCCACATGTCTAATTGCCCTCTCATCTCATGGGAAAATAAATCCACCTGCCTGCACCAAGATCTTCATCTTCATCAGTTAAGGGAAGTTCACTCTTTTCAGTGACCTATTCAGTAAACATTTCATCCTTTCTCCCAGATACACAAATTTAGGGGCCTAGAAGTCATCCTCAACACCTCTCTTCCAGTCAACATTCTTAGTAACCCAAACACCTGACCACTACAATTTAGAGGAAGAAAAATTTATTTGCTCACAGTTCTGGAGATTTCAGGGGTTCAGTCCATGTTAGGCCTGGTGAAGTTAGGGGAGCTCAGGGCATGGCATGGGAAGCAGAGAAAGAGAGAGAGAGAGAGAGAGAGAGAGAGAGAGAGAGAGAGAGAGAGAAGAGCATGTGCAAGCTCTCTACTCTCACATAAAGGAGGCCAGAAGCAAAAGAAAGAGAATAAGGGAAGGAGGGACCATATATAATTCCTAAGGTTCCACCCCCAGTGACTCTTCCTCAGCAACCAAACTCCAACATGGTTGCCTTTTCTCCGTGAGGTCTAGGGGGACATTCTAAATCCAACCATAAGCTGGGAATGGTGGTACATGCTTGTAATCCCAGTACTTGGGAGGCTGAGACAAGGAGGATCGCAGATTCGCGGCCAGCCTCAGAAACTTAGTGAGGCCCTCTACAACTTAGTAGACCCTGTTTCCAAATAAAAAATAAAATAGGGCTGGGGGTGTAGCTCAGTGGTAGAATGTCCCTAGGTTCAATCCCCAGTACCATAAATAAATAAATAAATAGAAGAAATAAGAAATAAATCCAGTCATAAGAACCTCCTTCTCTTGAACTCTCATATCCAATCATTGAGTGTTCTAAAGTTTAGTTTTAATACCTCTTGAATGAATACACTTCTTCCCATTTCTGCTGTCATCTACCCTCTCCTCTCATTCTACCTTATTCAGGCAAAGGTTACCTCTTTTGCCTGTATGACAGCCAAGGCCTTCTACCTGCTTACCCACATCATCTCTGACTTCTCATTCAGTCCCAATCCCTTAAGTCAGAATAATCTTTTGAAACACAAATTTTTATCTGTATCATTCCTGAACCTAAAATAGTCTAAAGTTTCTCATTGTTCATTGAATAAATAATAAACCTCTCTCTCTCTCTCTCTCTCTCTCTCTCTTTCTCTGCTTCCCATGACATGCCCTGAGCTCCCCCAACTTCACCTTACCTTTGCATGACAGCCCTGTGTAATTCAATCCATCAGAGTCCACACCAAGCATCCAGCCATGTGTAATCAGATCCATTGGGGTCCACACCAAATATCTACTGGCTCTTAAAGCTCTTCAAACACTTCCTGCCAATCATTCCACAAATTATTTGCATGTGATGTTTCTGCATGGTTAAATCCCTCTCCTCTTTTAGATAGCACATCTACCACTATTTCATGGCAAACTCCTTTCCTTAATCTCTAATCTGGTGATGCTGTGGTACACCATCAAGATCACCCTTTTACTAAGAGAAGGTTCATTACTTCCAGCTGCTGGGGATGTTAACTGCTAATGGTTCCCAGTTGCATCCTGCTTCAAGCCTCACCCTTAACCAAAGAGTCCTGCAACAGCCAAGATTACACCCTGTCCCTGGAGGTAGCCCACATCCAAAGGCAGGTTAATGGAGGAGAGAATCTAAACCCTGAGCATGCCAGGCGTGGTGGCACAGGCTTGTAATCCCAGTACTTGGGAGGCTGAGACCAAAGGATCTGGGCTCACAGCCAGCCTCAGCTACTTAGTGAGGCCCTCCGCAACTTCGTGAGACCCAGTTTGAAAATAAAGTATAAAAAATAGGGCTGGGGGTATAGAGCGGAGTTCAATTCCTGGTACCACAAATAAATAAATAAACCCTGAGCACACTGGCTAAGGCCTCTGCTGGGACAGCATAGCTGTCTAATTTTTCTCCCACTTCAACCATGCTTTGCATAGTCCCTGATGTGTGTTGTTCCAAGAGCATTCTCTCAAATACCCCCTCCATGTATATCTCTATCAGTGTCTGACTGTAGACCCATGTGCTGCTCCTTCCCAACATTTACCATGGCTTCTCTTAATCAGTAAGATGAAGAGTTCCATATGGGCAGGTGTCAGACCACCTGCCTCTGGCTTTTGGATGTGGCAATTGATGGTTCTGTGACTTTGCACAAGTAACTTGTGTTGCTTGTGTCTCAGTTTTCTAACCATTTCCTTGTGAAAATTTAACTGTACGAGCAGTGCATCTATCAGCTAGGGCTGCAGT
>PVJS01006360.1:35000-40788 GCA_004027185.1 Glis glis
TGTTATATTGTTAGCACAATAGAGTTCGGGCTCTGTTTTCTCTTCCTTTCCATGGAAGAGTCCTTCTGGGTAGGCATAGATTCTTCTCTATACTTTTCTAGAACCCAAATCATCCAGACCCACACAGAAATATCATTTCATCTCATGAAGGGCATTTCCTAGCCATCTGGAATTTTATGGACATTTTCCTATAGAACGCAGACTCCACCTTGGTCTTGATGGTGTGTTGGGTCTAAATAGATAATCTGAGATTGTTCATGGACCTACAACTCAAAATTTTGAGCTATATCAACTTTCATTTCAACTACTTTTGAAAGGCATTACATTTTACAATATGACTCTTTAATAGTTTCATAACATCTTTCTTCTTTTCTAAGTATAGAGTGACATTCTAGTGAGCATTTGGAGATCAAAGAAATTTAAGTCTATAGGAGATTTTCCCTGATCCTAGGGAAAACATATGCAAATCAATTTTGACTTTGACAAAGAAGAAAGTGTGCATAGGCTGGTGCTGTGCATGAGGGTGAAAGGTAATTCCAATTAATCTCTCGAGGAGTAAGGTATAGAGAAGGGTTAGGAGCTAGAACTCACATGCATCAGTGTGCTTTCCAATTTAGTTTGAAAACTAGGCTTTTCCCAGAGGAGTAGTCAAAATATTCCTTCCTTCCTTCCTTCCTTCCTTCCTTCCTTCCTTCCTTCCATCCATCCATCTATCCATCCACTCTATTTACTTACTTATTCATTCATTTCTTTAAACATAGATTGAGGTTAAAAAAACAAATGAAAGGCCGGGCGTGGTGGTGCACACTTGTAATCCCAGTACTTGGGAGGCGGAGACCGGAGGATCTGGGTTCGCGCCCAGCCTCAGCTACTTAGTGAGGCCCTCCACAACTTCATGAGACCCGGTTTCAAAATAAAGTATAAAAAATAGGGCCGGGGATGTAGCTCGGAGGTAGAATGCCCCTGGGTTCAATCCCTGGTACCGCAAAAAAAAAAAGAAAATAAATTTTACTTATTCTCCATTTTCAGTTATGAAAGACTAATGGTCCATGTTTTTTTCCTAAGTGTCAGGTAATCAAGAATGGACAGATGATAAAGCATGCTAACTACACCTAATTCCCAGAAAAGGGAAGATCTGGGGATATTCTTTGGAAAAATTTTGCCTTCAAATGCGTATCATCTGCTTACTGACTTTGAGGTTGGGGGCTTAAAGCTTTTGCATGATAGAATGGCAGTGAAAATAATATTTTGGGAAATGCCAACCATGGCTAAATGGTAACCCAAGCATGGAAGAATTGCACTACTTGAAGTTGTAGAGACAGTCTGCAGGGATTTAAGATGAAAAAAAAAGAGTAAAAGACAAGCCATTCTGGAAAATTCTCCAGCTTCCCCTGATTGTCACCCACATAGTCCTAATAACAGCAGAAATGACTGGTCTTTCTAAGACCTATTGGCACTCCCAGTTGTTAATATAATTGTACTAAGGAACCTATAGGTTTCCTTACATATTGAAGTTAGCTTGTAGTTTCATGAAAACTGTGATAAATGATCATCTTTTCTCCATTATGCATTGATTTCTCGATTTCAAAGAATAGTTCTTAAAGTGTGGATTCTCTTGTTAAGGAATAGATAGGGAGAATATATTATATGCAAATATATATGCATATAAACACACTTTTTTTTTTACTAAAAACTCGTGACAGTTTCCTTTATATTGGATCAAAGACCAGCTGAAATAAATCCTTTGGAAAACTTCCCATCTTGAGACTATATTCTTATCCTCTATATCTTGTTAATTACGAACAAAAACCCAGTAGCATACACAGAGTAAAGCAAAGGGAAATAAGCCATAAAGGATTAAAAGAAGAAAAAGAGGCAAGATAAAGGACAGTTTTGAAAGCAATGTTATTTTTTATTATTTGGTGCAGAAAACTGTGAAGCACATAAAACAATCTACAGGAAGTGGGAAAGATTTCTTCTCATTACTGGCCTTGAGGCAATTTTTTAAGCTGCCATAAACTGACAAACAGACATGATGGATATCATTATAAAATACACTGAGTTGGAAAATGGAGCACAGAATGAAATGGTCCACATCAAAGGTAAAAAAGAAAAAGTCCCACAGACTTCTCTATAGGGTGAATGACTCGAAGACTGTTAAAAGAGTAATAGCACAAAATTAGCCCCAACCTTGCATCATTTTTTTTCCTGGAAAATCATATGATCTTTTCTTTATGACTTATATCATGTGATTCCAAAGTTCATGTCAAGACCTACCAAGTCAAATGAAAGCCAGCAGCCCTCATCTTGAACTTTAATAGGCAACCACTCTAGAGAATTGCCTTCATATTTAAATAAAGCATTCCAAGGGCAAAAAATATTAATGCCGATGTTCCCAGTGTTCACACGCATTTGAAGTGGGAGTGGAGTATGTGTGCATTAACACTTTCAGGCCTGCAGGAACCACTATATTTGTGTGAATGCAAAATTATTCCAAAAAAATAGTAAGAAGCAATCCCTCTAACACACTATTGTGTTCTGTAGCCTCATGGTAGTCAGGCAAAGGCTGGTCCTCAGAGCCAGCTGGCCACTGAGGATTACAGAGAGCTGTGCGGCTATTGCCAACACGTGACGTGATTCCCAGACAAACCTGCCTTTAATCCCATCCCTGCCTTGGGCTAAGCTATGTGCCCTCTGGCCAATTCAGTGAAATGACAGGAACTGGTCCCATGTTATCATCTGTAAAATGGGTATAACAAAGCCCACCTCACATGATCATTACAGGAGTGGAATGAAATAAGTTATCTATCAGGGTCACCATTAATTATTACCATACCTATATCTATCAACTGTCTTTAATAGGATATCCCTGGTCAGGGGATGCACATTGTGACTAGTGGTGGAATCTATGGATTGCTGAGGTGTAGCTTCCTGCAAAAGGTCTAGTGAGCAGGGCTATATGATGGGGTTGCTAATTAACTAAGATCCCCTCGTGTGTGCAGTAATATCCCATTACCTCCGAAAATTCTTTTTATTTTCCTAGTCAGAGAAAAAGTATCTTAATGAAGAAGGAAAAAATAGGAAATGGGATGGGGTGCCTCCTCCCTCGATGCCTCATACATGTTCCTATTTGTTGGGGTTTCTGATGGTCCATAGCCTTGAACCTATTAGTAAAGCTTGATAATGGGTAAGACAGCCCCTTCTCAGTTTCCACCGATTTTAATGAGACCAATAATGCTTGCTTGATCTCTCTGAGTTCTCTATGGTGGAAATAGGACTCGATGCGAAGGTAGTTTGATAAGTTATGTTTTACCTACACAGACTGTTTTATTAGAAGCAACATTCATAAAATACAGTGCTAATGGTAAGTTTTAAAAGAATGGGTCCTTGTGGATTCCCAGATCACACTCCCCCCCTCCTTCAGTTGGTTTAGCTATTCCCTTCATATTTAAAATTTGTAACCTCTTTCTTCTGGTCTTACATTATGATGAGTGCAGGAAACACTGTGTGTGTGTGTGTGTGTGTGTGTGTGTGTGTGTGTGTGTGTGTGTGTGTTACTGAGGATTGAACACAGGGGCATTCTATCTCTGAGCGACGCCCCCAGCCCTATTTTATTTTATTTTTTATTATGAAACAGGGTTTCACTAAGTTGCTAGGGGTCTCGCTAAGTTGCTGAGGCTGACCTAGAATCTGCAATCCTCCTATCTCAGCTTCCCAAGTCTGGGATTATAGGTGTGTGCCACCATGCTCAGCTTAAATATTCCCTTTTTTTAAAAAAATTATATATTTAGCCAGGTGTGGTGGTGCACTCCTGTAATTCCAGCCCTTGGGAGGCTGAGACAGGAAGACCACAGGTTTGAGGCCAGCCTCAACAACTTAGCGAGACCCTCAGCAATTTAGCAAGATCCTGTTTCAAATTTTTTTAAATCATTTACTTATACTTTTATCAGTGCATTATAATTATACATCATTGTGAGGTTCAAGGTGATAAAACATACAAGTGTACAGCACTTGGTGCATTTTTCTCCGCATCCTACCCTACCCATGGCTCATCTTTGTTTCCTGCAAAGACGCCTCCTCTGAGGTGGCGCTCCAGACATGCTTTGAAAATTGAATATTTCGACTGGAGTGTTTTCTATGGAAATGTTCAATACCACCTCACACTTCCGGGAAGCCTGCTATGGGAGACATTGTTGAGAGGGGATTTTAATAGGTGACAAGATGGCGACCACTATAGAAGAGTAGAATTACTTGAGCGAGAGGAAGAGTTGAATGCCGTGAGTTCTGCCCTATAATTTTTCAAATGATTAATTCAAGGCCCAGTGAAAGGAGTGAGTCACTCAGTTATCCATCTAGCAGATAATGGAGCTAACCCTGGAAATCAGCTGCCAAACAGTTATCTTATTATTGTCTCCTAGAAGCTTTTAGAGACTTAACAAAGAAAACACGAGCTACCTCCCAAGTATGTCTAAAGGAGCGCATAAACTGTGAAAATAAAGTAAATATTGTGGCATAAAATATTTTACTTATAAATATTATAATATGGCCGGCCGCGGTGGTGCATGCCTGTAATCCCAGTACTTGGGAGGCTGAGACAGGAGGATCTGGGTTTGTGGCCAGCCTCAGCTACTTAGTGAGGCCCTCCACCACTTAGAGAGACCCTGTTTCAAAATAAAGAATACAAAAATAGGACTGGGAGTGTAGCTCGGAGGTAGAATGCCTCTGGGTTCAATCCCCAGTTCTGCAAAAAAAAATGAAAATAAATAAATAAACAATATTCATATGTTTAACTTTTGTTCACTTGTAGACATTCAACCTGATATTTCCTTAGTGATTTTTTTTATCTAATTTATAGAAGAGAATGTAGTTGTGATAGATGTTCCATGGTAAGCTAGTACACGTTGGTTTGAAATTTTTACAAATAAGTCCAATTTGAATCCTAACAAACCTTGTGGGAAAATCTGCCTCCACGCATCATGGTATAAATGGATTTCCTGAGATTCTGAAGATGACCCAGTCCCAGTTGAAGGCAGGGTGTGCCAGTCACGGTTTAGTGGAAGAAGACATAGTTGCGCCATAATTTAAAAATGATTTTGCACAAGTCTCCCAAACCTTTGGAGCACTTGGAATGTATCCTGTTGCATTATTTGAGATATGGATGCAATTTAATTTTTTTCTGCAACGGCTTTCTAGGTTTCTGAAAGCCGTTTATTTACGAACCCATACTTTTCCCCCCATGGATTCCACCTACCAGTTTTATCATATACTACAACCATTGGATTTTAATCGAGAGAGGGACATGATCTGTTCTTTCATTTATTTATGTCTGAAGTAGAGCTTTTTGTTTTTATTCTCATTCTACCCACAGAAAATTTACTATTCTCAGCCTAACTCTGCAAAAAAAGTCTGTCCGTATTATTTGTGGGTCATAAAAGACCAGGCTGACTTGCATTCAAAACAGTCTTACATAGGTGGTAAACATTTACAATGGAAATCAAATGCTTTCCCTAAGGGAGGAGGAGAGGATGTGGTTAACATTGTTTTAGTGTTAAACTACAAATACACGGTTCCTTCCTTGATGTATGTCTAATATTCATTACCGTAGTGTCCTAATTTAGTGCCTAGAGTATGTGGAGGATCACTTGCTGTTCATTAGAGTTGCCGTAGAGCAGAACTGTTAGGAGCACTGACCCTGGACCAGATACCTTGGGCTGGAGTCCTTGTGATATTCTGAAGGCTGCTAAGGCTCTCCGCTCTCCATGCCTCTGTAACACTAAAGTAGAGATGC
>PVJS01006360.1:40888-60307 GCA_004027185.1 Glis glis
CCTCCCCTCCCCTCCCCTCCCTCTCCTCTCCTCTCCTCTCCTCTCTTCTCCTCTCTTCTCCTCTCTTCTCCTCCCCTTTCCTTTCTTGCTTGCAGTTGAACCCAGGGACATTCTACCTCCAAGATACATCCCCAGCCCTTTTAATATTTTCATTTTGAAACAAGGTCTCACTAAGTTGCCTAGGGTCTCACTTAGTTACTGAGGCTGGCCTTGAGCCTGTGACCTTCCTGTCTCAGCCTCCCAAGTCCTGGGATTACAGGCATGCCCTAACCACACCTGGCAACAAGCTCCTTTTCTAAAAGCTGCAACCCACCTGGGTCTGTTTCCTTATCTGTACAATGGGTTTAGTATCAGTGACTACCTTGAGGCGATGTGCAGGGATCAAATCAGACGAAGCAGGGATAGAGTGCAGCCCAGTACCCGGCATGCAGTAGGCAACCTCCTGGAGGGAAGGAGAATTCTCCTCCTCCTTCCCTCCACCCTGGTCATTAGAACCTGCTGACTTCCCCAGTCAGTGGGCACCTTCCTGAGCAGCCAAAGGCGAGCTTCAAGTCTTAGCTTGAACTCTGGGAACATCTGCTCCGAATCCCTATTGGCTTCAGCCCCACAATCTTTGTGTCAAGAAGGAAATAGGGCCGAGGAGGCTCCCACCTCAGGACACCATAGTCTGGGACTGGCTGTAGTGTCTATAGGTTTTCTTTCTTCTCTGGGAGGGAAGCATACCCACTGCCCGCTCTAGTCTTCCTGCCCGTTCCTCCCTGCCTCTCCCATCTTGTCCATGGAGGGTGACTGCCTGTCCCCTCTTCTGCTCTCTGGTGGGGATGTGTGTGGCTTTTCCAGCTCTACGGCTGGCTGAGTCACCAACACAGCGATCCCCTCCCTCTCACGTGGTCCTGAGACTCCTTCCCGCCACTGCTGCGATTTTTATCTGCACTGCCGTCACCCTGTGTCTCCTGCGTCGCGTCCTTCCTGGGGGCCCGAGTAGCACTTGAAATGATGTCACTTTCTCTTTCTGAGACCACATGGCACTTGCCAAATTGAGTTATTGCCACAACCCAGGCCAGCGGTCTCTGGAGACCAACTGTATGCTCTTCTACTGGCAGCAGAATGACAGATAACGGGGGATTATTGCTTAATATTATTATTATTTAATTATTGTTTAATAATTATTGTTTAGTAATAATAGCTCCCATTTCTCGAGCAGACTGCTTTTTTAAAAAAATTGAATATTAAAATAAGCCAATAATGTAGATATATTATGGTGGCCATTTTATAAACGAGGCAGTACTTGGGGCCTGCAGAGGTTAAATAACATGCAAAGATGATACAATGAGAAGGCGAGAGAGTCAGGATTTGAGACACATCCATCCCACACAAAGGTCGGGGCCGTGATGGAGTCTGTTTTCTCATTTTTGATCGACTATGTAAGGGATTAGACATGTTTTCTGGTGGAAGGGTCGTCTTTACAGTCCTCCGGGGAGGGGTGAGCTGGGCTTGGTTGAGTGTTGTTAATTGTGGGTGTTACAGGCAGGGAGGTGCTGAGGGGCAGTCTGCCCAGAGGGCCTCTAGGGAGCCCTGGGGCTGGCTGCTGGGCAGGGATGGCCTGAGGGCAGCCTCCAGTCTTCCTTAGAGCCCAGAGGGACATCAGGATTCCAAAGCATCATGAGGTCAGTTCCCCCTGCTGGGCTCCTTGTTCAAGTGCTCCCTTGGCAGTCTGGACTGCAGACTCATTTGCAAACTCAGCTTTCTTTTGAGCCCAAAGTTACCTGGAGGAAACTTAATCTCACTTGTCTCCATCAGGCGGGTTAGATACCCCTGGATATTACTTCCCCCAAGAGTTGCAGCTCCCACAGGCTGCTCTTGGGTAGATGATCCTGGTTGGCTACTATCAGGGCTGGGTGGGAGTCTCTGACTTTATTTACATATAAATGGCACATTCAGGGACTTGAATGTCCTACTGCTACTTTGCACAGCATGGGTCCAATGGCAGGAGATGCCTCTGACCTGGACAGGACTTCGGAGAAGCCCGAGCTGCCAGGGAAACACTCAGGGTCGCCAGGGGACAGTTCCTGCTTCCAAGTTTAGCAAACAGAACATTCCTTCCTCTTTTTCAGGGATATTTCCATTCAGGGACACAAGACCTTCATTTTTCCTCCTGTCTACCCTTTCTGCATGTTTTCAAAGATGCCAAACAGGAGTCTTTGAAATGCCTGGGTGATATTCATCAAGCACTAGAGCAGGCTACTTTTAAGAAAGAGGAATAGATATTCACACAACCACCAAGCTATGCTTCGTCACCTAGGTTTTCATTGATGATTGAATGGATAAGAAATGTGCTATATATGCACAATGGAATATTATCCAGCCACAAAAATGAAGGAAGCCGCCAAGCGTGGTGGCACACACCTGTGTAATAATCCCAGTACTTGAGAGGTTGAGACAGGAAGATCTCAGGTTCAAAGCCAGCCTCAGCAATTTAGTGAGGCACTCAGCAACTTAGTGACTATGTTTCCAAATAAACAATAAAATAGGCCTGGGGGTATAGGTCAGAGGTAGGATGCCACTGGGTTCAATCCTCAGCACAACAAAAAGACCAAAACAAAACAAAACAAAATAAAACAAAACAAAGTAAAACAGAAAAACAACAGTGAGACTCTGTCATTTGCAACATGAATGCAGCTGGAGGTCATTAAGTGAACTAAGTCAGGCACAGATACTGCACGTTTTCACTCATAAGTGGAAGCTAAAAATGTGGATCTCACAGAAGTTGAGAGTAGAATAGCACTTACTAAAAGCTGGGCGGGGACAGGCGTGGGGGATAGACAGAGAATGGTTAATGGATATAGGGGTGCAGTTGATAGGATCACTGATGTTTTGTTGCCTTTTAAGAAATTTTATAAATTTTAATAAATTTTTTAAATTTTAATTTTATTAAATCGGTGCATCATACTGAGGTTCAGGATGCTAGGAACATACATGCACACATTCTGTAATGCAGTAGAGTAACCATGGTTGACAACTAATTGCATATTTCAAAATAGCTAGTAGAGAGGACTTTGAATGCTCCCTACACAAAGAAATAATAAATGTCTGCAGTGATAGCTATGTCAAGTACTTTGATCTGGTCATTGCACATTGTATTAATCAAACATTTAAAAATGTTGACAAAATAAAGAGAATACTGGAGACAACAGTGCAATGAGTTAGAGTTCCATCTGCCAGCATTGGTTGCACACGGGACTTCAGTTCTCAGTGCAACACCTCCAGCAGGGACTGTCCCAGCTGACACGGATGGATCTGTTCTTCCTGTGTTAGTTATGGAAGTCTCTTGTTCTGTGGTTACTGAATTGACCCACTGGCTATTGGCCAGGCCCACATGGTCTCCAACACCCCTAAGGTTGGGGACTTCTGTACGTCCGCCGCTCAATGTCCGCCATCTGTCACACTGGCTTTCAGGGTGGATGAGCAGGTGTGTCGCATTTCATGTTTTGGTTCCCTTTTCCATATTCTGTCTGTCTTGATCTTACTCCTGATGTTAGATGCATCTCATTTTACAGAGAAAGAACTGGACACACCTGGCAGCTTTTTAAACAGCTACATTAGCCCCCGTGTACCATGGGCAGCATGGGTCCTTCCTCAGGCCCTACCAGGACACTGCTTTGGCGCCACATGTATGACCATTAGGAAACAGGAAAGGGCAGCAGCCCTTCCCTCCTATTCTAATCACATCTTCATCAGAGCAACCAACTAGGGAGTGCTGACAATTTGATAGGAATTTTTAATATATATTTTATTTTATATATTTTTAATATATATTATCATCATATTTAAACTTCCCAACAACCCTATATTAGTCAGGGCTGGACAAAGCAATAGAGTTGATAGAATATATCTATATATTCTATGTTGGTTCCATCAACAGATGAATGGGTTACAAAATTATGGGATATACATACAATGGAATTCTGCTCAGCATTAAAGAAGAACAAAATTATATCAATTGAAGGAAAATGCATGGACCTGGAGAACATTAAGGGAGATTAGCCAGTCACAGAAAGTGAAGGGTCATATGTTTTCTCTCATATGTGGAAGCTAGGGATTAATTGGGATAGAAAAGGAACTTTAGATAATGGAGGAGAAACCCCAGTGGAGTGAGCGAGGGGGTCTAGGGGAGGGAGAATTAAGGAAGGAAACACTTCCATTGACATTATGCACGTATGTGAAATTGCCAAGGCCAATCTCAATATCATGTATGGGGAAGGGGAGGGAGTGGGGAGGGAGCGGGGAAGCTCGCCAATGCTATGAGCATGTATATCTCTACTACTCTGAACTACATTATGGCGTGAGACTACGATGCACTGATAAAACTAAAAAATATATATTCTATCACACACACATAGACAAAGAAATTTATATTCTATCACGTATACACCTACATTCACAGGAGATTTATGATAAGGAATTGATTGGCTCATATAATTATGGAAATGGGCAAGTCCCCAAATCTTCCAGGGGAGTCAAAAAGCTGAATGCATAGGAGATGGTATATTCTCATCTACATCCAAAGGCAGGATAAAAGCTGATATTCCAGTTAGAAGGCAGACAGGCAAGCCGGGCATGGTGGTACACACTTATAATCCCAGTACTTGGGAGACTGAGACAGGAGGACTGCAGGTTCGCAGTCAGCCTCAGCTACTTTGTGAGGCTCTCTGCAACTTAGTGAGACCCTGTTTCAAAATAAAAAATAAAAAAAAAATAGGGCTGGGGGTATAGCTCAGAGGTAGAATGCCCCAAGGTTCAATTCCCAGTGCCACACACACACACAAAAAGAAAGCAGACAGGCAAGAAGAATCCACTCTTATTTGGTGGAAGGATAAACCCTTTTGTTCCATTATGGCTTTCAACTAATTGGAAGAGGACCGCCCACATTAGGGAGGATAGTGTGCTTTACTCAGTCTCAGGATTTAAATGATTATCTCATGCATGAACACCCTCATTGACACACCCAGAATAATGTTGGACCAAATATCTGGTCACCCCATAGCCCAGTCAAGTTGACATGAAGATTAACCATGACAATATGATTGTCATCTACAGGTGAAATTACAAAGACCCAGAGAGGACAGGTCTTTTGTCCAAAAGTCACACAGCCCCACATAGATGACTCCATCTAGTAAATAGGAAACTTCAACTGGGACAGTAGCTGAAACGATAAAAATGTGATGTCAGGTGAGTTCCTCACAGGTAGATATACCTGGTCAAGAGGCTAGGAAGATGTACCTGGGAGGTAACAGTTGAACTGGGTTCTTAAGGCCAAGGAGAAGTTAACCAAGGAAGAGAACAAGTGTGCTGAGAAAAACACCTCCACAGGTAGTGGAAGCCCTGGGCGGAGAAGGAGCTGGAGTGGGGATATGGAGAGAAGGCAACTGAGACTGGAGCTAAGGGAGCCAGGTAGGCCTGGGGCCAGAGGGGGCTGCAGAGAAAGTCAGTGGGCAGCCTCACGGGCATCTGTAGGTCTTGAGAAAGAATTGCCTCTTTATTTGGGCATCCTGAGAGCATCAAGGTGCTACTGAAGAGTCTTCAGGAAGGGGAGTTAGAAGGTGCAACCTGCACTTGAAAACTTCCCTCTAGCTGTAGGGCGGTTACCAGAGTAGAGGGACGTGACCAGCCTAGGGGGAGAGAGGCTTAGGAACTTGCAGTGGTCCAGCAGAGATGCTGATGGCTTGGACCTGAATGGCAGAAATGGAAGCACACAGCAATGCATGACTTCAGGATGCTCTGACTCAAAGGGGGGAGCAAAGGATCCAGACACAAGCTACACCCTCAAGCAGCTCCTGCTGAGAGACTTGGAAGCTCCTAGTATCCAGTTAACTACTGGATCTCACCCACAAAGGCTTTTCATAGACTCGTGTGGTCCTGTGAGATGCAAGGCTTAAGAATCTTGTTACAACTAGGCATGGTGGCGCATGCCTGTGTACTTGGGAGGCTGAGACTGGAGGATTACAGGTTTGAGGACAGCCTTAGCCATGTAGCAAGACTTTCAGCAACCCAGAGAGACCATTTATAAAACAAAAACTAAAAAAAGGGCTGGGGGTATAGCTCAGAGGTAGAATGCACCTGGGTTCAATCCAAAGTACACACACACACACACACACACACACACACACACACAAATCTTGTTATAGATATTTATTGTCATTTGTTAGCACACATTTTTAGAAAAAAATCAGAGTGGATTCAAAGTTATCTCGGTCACAGGGTGCTTTCCAAGAGGGCCCAGGGCACTCCCTGGAGGTCTTTCTTCTGTGGGATTGTGTCCAGCAGGTGTGGATTGCAGTTAGAGAGAAGTGCTTGAGACTAGCTGATGTACACCGGTGACAACATAAGACAGCAAGTACAAGCAATCTGCCGTGGACCACGGGGAACAGGATGATTAATTCTGACACGAACCTTATCCACAAAGGGAAAGCCACAGAAATAAAACACAGATGGAATCGACAACTAACCTTCAACCATAAACAACGCATATTGACGGAGCATCTTTGCCGCGTCCCCTGGATGCGTGTGATGTCACCATGGAGAGTCAAGGTTGGGAGCTCAAGGGACAAGCTGCTGCTGTGAACCCATCTCTGTGGGTGCCCAGTGTCCCGATTTTCTTATTTCTTAGTGTTGAGCCAGATTTTTCCACTCTCCGACGCTGGAGAGGTACAGTATTTCTCTTTTTGTATTCAGGTATGAGCGTACATGGCAACAAGAACTCATTGGGTCCCGTTTGTAAAACGGCAGCCAGAGAGCAATGTCTCCGTTGCCTGCTGGTAAGATTGATGGGAACACTGGGGGCTGCCAGTGACACGGGGAGCTGAGCATCCTTAATCTTCCAGCAGAGCCATGGGCTCCTTGGGTTTTCTGCATCCAGTGCACCGAATGTTCTAGCAGCAGTGGCCCAGTGAGCCTCTCAGGAGAGGCATTTGAATAAATGCTGTTGAACTCCTGTAGTATATTTTATCTGTAAGGATGGAAGTACATAGTTCACCCTGACATCCTCCGTATTTCAAATTACTATCAATAAACACTCGGCTGGTATTTTTTTTTTTTTGGAGGATAATTTTCCAGTAGCTTAAAATAACATTTTAGATGCTCTTTGTAATAGTGATGTGAAATTGGCCCAGGTATTATCCCTCTTTGTGTGAGCTATGGAAGCAATGGCCCCATAGGAAAATGCCTTTGAGGAGCCGGCCTGGTCACTGCGCACACAATTCATAACACTGTTTCAGAGTGGAGTGACATGTTTGCATTTATAAAGCCACTTAATAACTGCTAATGTGTTTTACTTAGGGAAAGGAGCAAGAGGGCCATTATTGTGTTTTATAGAGACAGGAATTGAGGACATGGAAGGATCTGTGGGGGGAGAGTCAGGACAGAACACACATCTTGTAATTCCTCTTTCAGCCAAGAAACAGGAGGTGGAATGGAAATGGAACCGAACACACACACACATACTCTTTTGCTCCAGCACAAAGGAGACAGCTCCTGGAAGGGAACTCTCACTGGGGACACTGCCAGGAAGCCTGTGGCCAGAGGAAATCTGTCAATGCCCTCTGAAGGGTATTGGAGACATGGAAAGAGGTTTCATTCTTACTGGTTAAACATCCCACCTAGTATAATGGAGGTCGATTCAGGATGACTTAGTCTTATTTTGGGTGTAGCCAGGTGCCTTGTAGTTAATTTTTCATTATTTTTTTTTCTGTATATCTCTTGCTAGAGAGAACAAATTCAATGTAGTATATATTTTATATATACATACATGCACACATGCATCGATGTAGACTCACAAAGGATAAATAAATTCCATAATGACTGTGGGATGCTGAGTACTTTCTACCCTTTTATTCACAATATTAACCCAGAGGGGTGAAAATGGGGGTTCAGAGAGTTTAAATAAATGGACCAAGGTTATGTTGGTAATATGTGGTTGACCCATGTCTCAGTCAAAATTCTCACTGCTGTAATTCAAAACAGCTGACCACACAATTTAGAGGAAGGAAGATGTATTTGATCACAGTTGTTTGGAGACTTTGGGGTTCATTCCATGTTAGGCCTGGTCTGCAGAGCTCAGGGCATGGCAGCTAGAAGCAGAGAGAGGGAGAGAGCAAGACTCTGTTCTCACGTCATGGGGGCTGGAAGCAAGAGAGAGCAGGCAAGCAAGGGGATTCAAAGACAAAAGCACAGTCCCTAATGCCACACCCCCAGGGACCCACCTTTGCCAGCCACACCCCTCCAGCCTAGGCTACTACCCAGTAAATACATTACGATGGATTTATCCACTGATAAGATTACAACTCTCACGACTTAATTACATCAACTCTGGAAATACACGAGCTCTTCAGCGAACATTCTATATCTTACCATAACAACCCAGAATTTAAATCCAGATCTTTTTGACACAAAAGTTTGAGATTTAGCTACTTTCCCAAATATACCGAACAAGCCATAGTAGTAAAACGTAGCTGTCATTTTATCTTATTTTTTCCTGTTTAATATAATTTTATTTTCTTTTTATTTATTTATTTTTTGGTTACTAGGGATGGAACCCAGGGGCATTCTACCTCCAAGCTACATCCCCAATCCTATTTCATTTATGTTTCATTTTGAAATAGGTCTCACTAAGTTGCTGAGGATCTTACCAAGTTGCTGAGGTTGGCCTCGAACCTGTGATCCTCCTGTCTCAGCTACCCAAGTACTGGGATAACAGGTGTGTACCACCATACTTGGCTTTTGAATATCATTTTCTAATGGCTTGATAATTTTCCATTACGTGAATAGAACGAACCTTATTTAATATCTTATTTAAATTCTGACATTTAGAACTTTTTTTCCCCTCCCTGTTAGGGGTGTCTCTGTAAAGAGTTTCTGCCCTGAGAGATGGCCTCAGACCCTTGATATGAATTCATGGACTCAGGTGTTTTGAATAGCTGACCAGGCTCTTGCTGCTACCATCCTGCCAAGTCAAAGACAAGAGGGTCGTGCAAAGACCAAGCCAACGGAGGTCAGACTTGCCAGAGTGACTACTCCCTGTTCTCCGGCAACATCAAATGGAGAAGAATTCAAATGTGGAATTGCAGACAAAGTAAGCACTTCTCTCTTTCTCTCATACTCATTCATATCCAATATTTAATGCCACCTTCAACTTGGTTTTCTTTTTGTTGTTGTTGTTGTTGTTCTGGTATTGGAGATTGAACCCAGGACCTTGTGCATACCAGGCAAGCACTCTACCACTGAGCTACATCCCCAGCCCTTCAACATGAGCTCTGAATCTGACCAGTGTCTACTGCCTTGCCATGGAGTAGTAATATGTACCAAGAAACGTATTGCAAAGACTTGGTTGATGGAATTGTTGGGACTGAACAGGTAAGGTAGAAATCTGTAGGGCCCACCATTAGCACAATCTGCAGCTGCTGTTTGGGGGGGGTACTGTTTTCTTCTTCAGGAAGCCTCAGCTTTGCTCTTAAGACTCTTCAACTGATTGGCTGAGGCCACCCAGATTATCTAAAATAAACCCCATTACTTAAAGTCAACAGATTATGAAAACTGAGCCACACTACAAAAATATCTTTGCAGCAATACCTAGATTCATGTTTGACTGAATAACAGAACAATGGCCTAGCCAAGATGTCATGCCAAAAGGACCATCACAACTGTCAACACCTTAATCCCAGCCAGTATCACCTGTCACATGGGCGGTCTGAACCTAATTGATCTTTCTGCTTCTGTACTTAGAAACCTACCATCGATTCTCCTTTTAATGGGCCACAATGTCTTTGTATTAATGTTATAATTTATTTTTATACTTTTATTGGTGCATTGTAATTATACATCATAATGAGGTATAGAGTGATAGAAACATACATGCACACAATACTTGGTGTGTATCTCTCTGGATCCCATCCCGCTCCGTCCCCTTCCCTGTACATGACATTGAGATTAGTATTGACAATTTCCTATATGTACATAGCATTATCTAGACTCTTCTTTGCATCTCTATCTCCCCTTTCTCCCTCCCCTAAACCCCCTCAATCACTCTACTGGAGTCTCTACGCCTTTATCTGAGGTCTCTTTTGTTACCCAATTACTCTCTAGCTTCTACATATTAGAGAAAACATATAACTATTTGCTTTCTGAGACTGGTTAATCTCACTTAGCATAATATCTAGTTCCATCCATTTTCCTGCAAATGGCATAATTTTGTTCTTCTTTATGGCTGAGTAAAATTCCATGGTGTGTATGTATCACAGTTTTGTGATCATTCATCTGTTGATGGACACCTAGGCTGGTTCTATAATTTGGCTACTGTGAACTGTGCTGCTATAAATGTGGATATGCATGTATTGCTATAATAATGACCTGACTCTGATTTCTTCTCAGGTTAGCACTTGCTAACTCACTTTCAGGCAAATTGGGCAATTTCGCTGTTTTTTTTTTTTAAAACACACCAAGCATACCCTAGAGGGGAGCTTTGCACCTGCCATTCCCCTGGGATGGTCTTCCTTCAGATGGTCATGTGGCTGACTCCCTCTCTTAATTCAGGTCTTTGCTCAAAGTTGCTTCCTCAAAGTCATGGACCAGTCTCAACATGATGATTAGAAACTTGGACTCAAGCCACACAGTCTGAATTTGAAATAATGATGCCACTTTCTAGTTGTGTGTCCTTGGAAAAGTTGCTAAACTTGCACACCTACCTCGTACAATTGTGAGGATTAAATGTTTTAATATATAAAATAAATGATTTAAGCAATAGCTTATTCCCTGGCCACTTTATCCCGTTACACCCCGCTGCTATAGTCCCCAGCTTTGGTTTGTCTTTTGTCATTGTTCTACATTGAATTGGAATCTAAGAGGTATATAAATTATTGTTGTTTTCACTCCTAGCCCTCCATGGAGACAGAGACTTTATCTTGTGCATTGTTCTTTCTCCACTGTGTAAAGCAGTTCGAGGTACGTTGTACATATTCCGTAGATGCTAGCTGAATGCATAAATGAATACATGCCTGCAAATTATATTTAGCAAATTGCATTACATCTTATCTTTTTCTGATCAAGAGGCTGCAATACTTCCATGTTATCTAGCATTTTTAATCTAACCTTTAAAATCCAGCATTCTATTTAGCAATCTCAAAGTCAACACTTGCTAGCTTCTGATCTCCTGGCCATGAGGAACCCCCAGGTTCATACAGATGTGCTGGTTCTGATTTAAATATCTACACAGTTATCTACCAACGCACAGGGCTCCAGTCCAGTTCTCTGGAGTGGACACCTGTTCCCTCCTTACCTTCCCATAGGCCTTTTTCAATCTGCACAGTGCTATGTTATTCTGTATAGCATTGCTCTGGTTCCTTAATTTAAAATTTGATATTTTGCAGCTCTTCAGGACTTCTGGGTTAGAGTTGTTTTTTTTTTCTCCTGTTAAAGGACTTCTGTGTTGTTTATTTTCCTCCTCCTTTCATATGCTAACTAGATGAATCTTACTGAAAATGTCTGTGTTTCTTGTCTTTTTAGATTGTAGATTCTCAATGCTTCTCCAAAGACTTGACTCAAGTCCCTGACTTTCAGGTCCTAGTTGTATCATTTTGAGCAAGTCACACAAATAAACAATACTATGTGTCTTATGTTTCTT
The DNA here is from genome assembly GCA_004027185.1 of Glis glis. NCBI lineage: Eukaryota > Metazoa > Chordata > Mammalia > Rodentia > Gliridae > Glis > Glis glis. The sequence continues at coordinate 52,560 of PVJS01006360.1, forward strand.
TTGTAGTGTTCTTACTTTTCTCTTCATTTGTCATTCTTGCTTTTTGAAGGACACATTTCTGAGAGTAAAATAAAAATTTTACACAGTTAAACATTTCTCTCTCTCTCTCTCCCTCTCTATCTCTATCTCTATCTCTGTCCCTATCTCTATCTCTCTTTGATGTTATTGGGGATTGAACCCAGGGGCATCCTACCTTTGAGCTACACCCTAGCCCTTTCATAAAATTTTTTTTTTGTTTTGAAACAGGGTCTCCCTCGGTTTCTGAGAGCCTCACTAAGTTGGTGAGGTTAGTCTCTAACCTGCAATCCTCCTGTTTCGACCTCCCAAGTACTGGGATTGCAGGCATGAACCACAATGCCTGGCTCCACTTACCTCATTTGTAATGTATATATCTATTGACTGAAAACCTGAAGTCATTATATTGGTGGAATCATAGTATAAGTATTTTTATTTGAAAACTATTTCCTTAAGTAAAATAATTCCTATAAAACTAAAAATAACACATTACAAATATATTGTCTAATTCATGAACACTAAACAAAAAAAATCACTTTATATTGATTATTTGAAAACTTAGTAAAGTTTAAGTAGGATGTTTCTTGGTTCATATTCATGTAATTTTTGTTCATTTCTTAGCTATATCTTTAATAATGTGGATATGGTATTTCCTGAATTATTATTTCTAGATATTATATATATTTTTAATTAAAGTGCCTGCATTCTACTCCAAAGTTGCATTTAATAGTTAATAAGTGTGAAATGTTTGCATGTTTATGTGATCCATTTTCATAAATCATAAATATTTTTAAAGCTGAAGGAAAAACCTAAGTACTTAGTCACCAGGTAAAAAAATATCAAAGCAAATCCTGCTATGTGGAACATTTCCTCTAGCCTATCTGTTTCACACTGGAGCATATGAATATTTCAACCCAAATATTTTCATTGGCACTGGCTTTTTGCCCTCATATAGAGCACATTTTTTGTGTAAGTGCATCAAATATGATTATAAGCAAAATTCATCAAGTTGTTCCTATTGATGATCATTTTGGATGTTTCGTCAAATTTGCATAGTTCACCAAATTATAGGCTTTCTCAATGTAGTTCCAGGCAGAATATAAAATTTATCTAGTTATAAATAGGAACATGGGATACTCTAAGACACAATGATAAAAATATAGCACTAAACCTCACACACTATTTTAGCTCTCATCTCCCAGTAAGTTTGGATGGTCCCTTAATTTTATGAGAATAGATATCATAATTATTCTCTTTGCAAATTTTATATCAATAATTGCAAGTTTCTGAAAGTTTCCAAAGCTTCCAAATCTGTAGCTTTTTAGATTGCCAATTATGAACATGTATGATGGGACCAAATTTAGGTGCATCTCTAATCTATAGATTTCTTTTTCTTTTCTGTGTGTGTGTGAGTGTGTGTGTGTGTGTGTGTGTGTGTGTACTGGGGATTGAACCTAGGGGCATTTTACCTCCAAGCTACACTCCCTACCCTGTTTTTGTGTTTTTTTTTTTTTATTTTGAAACAGGGTCACACTAAGTTGCTGTTGGTCTCACTAACTTGCTGAGGCTGGCCTTGAACCTGTGATCTTCCTATCTCAGCCTCCTAAGTACTGGGATTACGGGCATGCACCACCATGCCTGGGTTAATCTATAAGTTTCTTAATTTATGAAGAACATGACATTTACCAAGATGCTGTGCTTGACCCAAGTTTCTATTTGTAGTCTCACTACAAAATTAAGTAATGCTTTCTTCAAAACAATTTTACTGAATTTAAAATAACATCAACAATGATGACATACATCTTATCTTCCACTTAAATAAATGCCCCAATGTTCAATTTTGGTTCCAAAACAACTGACCACGCAACTTAGAAGAAGGAATATTTATTTGCTCACAGTTTTTGGTGATTTCAGGTTCAGTCCATGTGAAGACGAGTTCTGCAGATCTCAAGGCAGAGTGGTAAGAAGCAGAGAAAAGGAGAGCAAGGGCTCTGCTCTCACATCATGGAGGCCAAAAGCAAATGCAAATAAGCAAGCAAAGGGATTCAAAGACAAAAGAACAGCCCCTAAGGCCACACCCCCAGGGACCCACCTTCTCCAGCCACACCCCACCTGTCTATGTTACTGCCTAGTAGATCCATTACAATAGGTTTACGTACTGATGAGATTACAACCCTCATGACCCTACATCTAACCATAACATACTTTGTACAACTGAAGGAATTGCTGACCTTAGGCACAATCTTCTCAAAATAACAACTGACTTTGAACTAGATGCCGCTTCTTAGCATATTTGTACCTACTGGTTTTCCTGTGGCTGATGAAATCTAGACACTGTACATATGCATCATCAAATTTCTTGATGTAGACAGGTGTGATGGTACACACCTGTAATCCCAGTACTTGGGAAACTGAGACAGGAGGCTTGTAGGTTCAAAGTCAGCCTCAGCAACTTAGCCAGGCCCTTGCCAACTTAGTATGACCTTGTTTCAAAACAAAACAAATAAAATAAAAATAAAATAGGGCTGGGGTGGGGGTTATAGATCAGAGGTAGAACTCCCCAGGGTTCAATTCCCAGTACAAAATATAATGCTTGATGTTTTGAAATTAAATGTGTGTTTTTAAGCTCACTGGTGTCAAAGGCTTATTTTATAATAAAACAGAAAAGTATTAAAACACCTGAGTGAAGTAAAAGAGATTTATACACCCAATAAATGACAAAATCTTCGCAGCAAGAGTATTGAAGCCATTACAGCTTCTCACACTTAGTTCACATCTGTAACGCGTAATTGCCTGAGCTGTCATTCCCATAGCTCCCCTACTTCCACATCTGGGAGCCTAGGGGCTTAGTGTTCATCTCAGACTGGAGACACCAAGTGACCAGCCCGGGCAGAGCATGGAGCTCTCCTACTACTATTGCCCAAGACCTGACAGGGTCAGGGTCCCTAGATGCTCCTGTCAGGGTACACTTAATATTATCAGCAGGTTCCCTGCAGGCTGTCCTTGAAAGGGAGGTGTTAATTACCTTGTGTCTGTAAAGTGCTTGGAAAAGAGAGAGAGAGGTCACTGCTAGTTGTCTTGTGGATTTAACCATGTGTTGTGGGAAGCGCACTGCTTTTCCACACCAGGAACTCAGAGACTTCATTTGCAAACTCCAGAAGAAGCCAAAAGGAAAGGGTGATGCTGTTTTCCCAAATCCAGCTGAGTCTATGTGAGTGCAAGGATTAAGACCATGTTTTATTAAAATATATGAAAACTCCAGGACAAACGCCAAGTTAGACAGCATCAAACAGTATGTTGGAACAGTGGGGGTAAACCAGAACACACGGCCACTCTATTTATGAGTATAAAACTATCTGCAAGAAAATGTATAGTTCTATGTTGAACCATCAATTAATTACCTATAAATAATGGTCACTTTTTTTTTTTTTTTTTAGTGGTACTGGGAATCGAACCCAGGGGTATTCTATCTCTGAGCTACACTCCTAGTCCTTTTTAATTTTTGAAACAGGTTCTCACTAGGTTGCTGAAGGTCTTGCTATGTTGCTGAGGCTGTCCCGGAACCTGTGATCCTCCTATCTCAGTCTCCCAAGTACTGGTATTACAGGTGTGTACCACCATGCCCTGCTGGTCGCTCTTATTATTTTGGCTTAACGGATGGCTCCAATTTGTAGAATCATTTATTTCTCAAATCCAGATATCATCATTATTTTCTTTCTTTTTTTTTTGTGGTACCGGGGATTGAACGCAGGGGCATTCTACCTCCACGCCACGCCCCCGGCCCTATTTTTTTATGCTGTATTTTGAAATTGGGTCTCACGAAGTTGCGGAGGGCCTCACTAAGCAGAGAGAGAGAGAGAGAGAGAGAGAGAGAGAGAGAGAGGGAGAGAGAGAGAGAGAGAGAGCTGAGGCTGGCCGCGAACCTGGATCCTCCGGTCTCCGCCTCCCAAAGTACTGGGATTACAAGCGTGCGCCACCACGCCCGGCCTTCATCATTATTTTCAGTAAAGGACTATGTAATTTTAATATTTTACACCTTTTTATTGATTCATTCTTTGCACATACATATCAACTGTCATAAAAAGGTTGTCTAAGGTGATAAGGAAAGCAAATAAGTATTCTTAAGACTTATTTTTAATATTTTGAAGGGTCTGATGCTTACACTGAGACAGAAATAAATTTCTACTCAGAAAAACATGTTCCTATTTACATGTTTCTACCATAATTGCAAAAAGTTCCTGATTCCACAAACTCCAGCCATGGATGCCTTTCTCCAGGATCTAAATTTATGAGGATATAAAATCAGGAAAATGACATCATTTGCACCTTCAAGAAAATGAAGAGCATGAAGTAAGTATGAGAAGTAACCATAAAAATCCAAGCCGCAGTCAGGAAGAACAATGTAGAAGAGCAAGCAACATTGCATGATCACTTGGTTACTAGTTATTCGTCTCTTTCCTTTCCTACTTTGTTAGAAGCAATTTGTTAGAAGCAATTTACTGCCGGTTGTGGTAGCACACACCTGTAATCCCAGTACTTGGGAGGCTGAGACAGGAGGATCACAGGTTCAAGGCCAGCCTCAGCAATTTAGTGAGACCCAGTTTCAAAATAAAAATTAAAATAGGACTATATAAATTAAAATTAAAATTAAAATTAAAATTGGGCTATATAGGGTATAGCTTGAAAGTAGAACACCCCTGGGTTCTAGCCTCAGTAACACACACACTAACACACACACACACATGTGCACACACATACACACACACACACACACACACACACACTTTACTAAGTCCAACCTGCAGGCAAGGGGAAGAGAATCACACTCTACCTCCCGTGGGAAGGAATATCAAAGAATTCCTGGATTTACATTAAAACCACCCTGACTACTAATCCATGTTTGGGGGGAGGGAGGTTGAGGTTGTGCACGTACGCTTAGTTTCACCCCATAACTCTCACATCCATCCATTGATCCTGCCCACAGCAGTTGTAACTGTGGTATTCTAATGGCAATTTCTCATTTTCCCTCATCCCCTCTACATTTAATATCCAGAGATTTCCTTGGAGGAAGATTTGTCCCTTATTCCTCATTTGTTTATTTATTTATTTATTTATTTATTTATTTATTTATATCAGTATAGATGCATGGATATTTATTTTATTATGTGAATTATAATCTGATCATAACTATTTATTTACTGAGGTTGTTCCAGCTTTGGCCACTGTGGTCTCTCTTACCTTGACGTCTGTCCTTTGCTGTATGCTCCTATTCCTTTCTTGGTTGTTGGTGTGCTTGTTTGTTTTGTTTTCAGCATTTCCTTACTTGCGTAGAGGTGTTGGCTATATCTATTACTTGATTGTGACGATGGTATCTCCAATATTTGCATATGTCCAAACTCATCACATTGTACACCGTAAATATGTGCAGTTCCTTGTAAATTAATTATACCTCAATAAAGTTGTTTAAAGCGCAATAATAGTTTGCTTGCAGTTAAGTTCATTCCTCGTGATGTACAAAGGCACATATCCCTACCATCGAAGGACCACATGGAACAGCTCCATCCCTCTAAACGTTCCCTGTGTACCCTGTGGTAGGCAACCCTGTGATCTGCCACCAACACTTGGCAACTGCACATCTGGATCGCTTTCCTTCCCTACAGTTTGCCTTTCCCAGAATGTCATGTGAACAGTATTATACAGTAGTTAGCCTTATGGGGTTGGTTTTCTCCATTTACTAAAGTTCCCTACCTTTCCTGGCTGGGCAGCATCCTCCGCATGCTTGTGTCAGAGCCTACATCTTTACAATGTGATGGACACATGATAAGGTTTGCCAAAATGACAGGCTCTACTTTATTACACCGTCTCTGGTGACAGACGAACGTGACCTTGTCTTGTTATGGAGGTGAACTTTCCTAAGTTGCTTATAGTAAGTAATGAGGGGCACGTGCATGCATTTCTTCTGATGTGAAACTGACTGTCCGCCATCTTGGCTTCTCTATCATATTGACTTATATAAAACAGATATGAGTCATATAGAGATGTCTAGTTGTACTTGAGGGAATTTTCACAGCCCAGAAAATAAGAAAGGGATTTTAAATCCCATATGCATAAAGCTTTCTATAACCAGCCTTGTTTATTTCCTAAGGGCCTGTAGTGATTCACGACATTTATGTTTGCAGAGGCTCCGTCAAAATTTCCAATATTTCCTTAAAGGTTATAAAACAGGGGAAAAAGATCTGATGATTTTCAGGTGATCCCTCCAAGGAATACTATTTGAATTAAAAATTAATTATAAAATCCTCAAAGACCAAAAAACTCTTAAAACATGAATTAATTAAACCCTTACATGGTCACATTTTTATAACTTTATAATTGCAATTTAAATCATTTAACACTAGTAATGTAGGGAATCTATTGTAAAAAGTGGAATATTTTTCATAAAAATGTTGAAAAAACAAGAGAATTTAGACTTATTGGAAATGCATAATTTATATACAGTTCATTTTGATAAAATGATTCTGTGCCCATAAAGATAAAGATAAATCCTTATCTTTGTCTTCATGTAAATTAATGAAAAATGCTTCTATGCAACTGTTTCACTCAAATGTATTGCTAAGTCAAGTATGTCAAGTAAGCACACTCTCTTAAGATACATTGTGTGCATTTTTAAAAGGCATGTATAGACCTGTGAAAAGTTAAAATCACAAAGTAATACACACCATGGCATGTTACCTTAGTGGAATTACCTTACAGAGTTGAACATAGTGCTTTTTGTACTGATGACTTTAAACCATCTGAGTGATGTACGGGTTGAAAAGGTATTTAGAAAAAAAAACCTTCATAGAACAGAATATAAATATGAATTTTGAAGCAATATTCATGATTGAGGGCATAATAATTTTCAGGAGAGAAAAATATTTCCTTCTCTAAGAAGCTTATTATTATAATCACACTACAGATGTTAGAAAATAAGGTACAAAACACTCCTAGGTGAAGTCATTTTGGTGCTGCATTAAGCTAATAGCAGGATTTGCGTCAGTTTTTTCTTTGCTTCCTAGTTAAGTCCAATTTTTACTGGAATTTGCTTTCTTTTTGGGGGGGTTGGTGAGGCTCTCAGCACCCACACAGATGTACATAAACACATACAAAAAAATTGTAGAGGAGTCAATGCCTCTTGGAGCTAATGAGTCACAAATTATACCATATAGTTACTCAAACCCCTGCTCCCCGTTGAATCATGGGAAGATTCAATTCTTGGTACAGATGCAAAAGTATTTCAGAAATAACTGAAGACTAAATGTGCTTGGAACTTGGTCACCCCTATTTGCTTTACTGAAAAAGGCAGCCCTCACTCTAAACCTCACTGTTTGAGAGAATTGAAAAACCAGCAAAAAAATTACAACTGACTTAAACCCATGCGATTTTAAAGGAAAACCATGGAATTCCCTTCCCCCTCTCCAGAGGACTTCCCCAGTCCTTCCCAGCAGGCTCTCAAAAACAGGAATACCGATAATATTTAGTTTTCTCATCTTTAAAGATTTCCCTCCCTTTGGCTAGATTTCTTTCACCCTGCTCATTTGCAGGCAATTCATTCTGGAGTGACCTGCTGAAATGTTAATAGACAAGAGTGTGCAACAGGGAAGGGGGCTGGACCAGTAACAGGTCTGTTTTTCAAGTGGCCTTTCCCAGCATAGACAGCTATGTAGAATGTGTCTCAGACTTTCTTTTTTTTT
>PVJS01006361.1:0-10806 GCA_004027185.1 Glis glis
GATCCTCCAGTCTCCGCCTCCCAAAGTACTGGGATTACAAGCGTGCGCCACCACGCCCGGCTAGAATTTCCCAATTTAGATTGGAATATAGCCCTTGCCTTTCCATAGTCTGTGTTTACATATCCATAACTACAGTAAAAGAACCTTATCTACATAGGAATATTAACATTCAGCATGATGAAATAAATATGTTAAAAATAAAAGAGGTTTATAATGATATTTTAAAATACTCATTAGTCACCTTAGGAAACTGGTAGCAAAAAAAGACAGAACTAGAATTTATAATGCTTTTCCCATAAGAAACATATCTCAGAGTCCCTAAATAGTTGATGAGGGAAAATTGTTATTGTTTTAATGAATTGCAGCTAATAAATGCAGAAGAGATAATAGACTGTGTGTGTGTGTGTGTGTGTGTGTGTGTATAATTGAACCCTGGGGTGTTCTACCTCTGAGCTACACCCCTGTACTTTTTTTGTTTTGTTTTGTTTTATTTTGTTTTATTTTGAAACTGGATCTTGCTAAGTTGCTGAGGGACTCACTAAATTGCTGAGGCTGCCTCAAACCGTGATCCTCTTGTCTCAGCCTCCAAGTACTGGGATTATAGGCCTGTACCACCATGCCCAGCTGATAGACTTTTAAGTATCACCATTTTTCAATCCCTAATGAAACAGAAAAAAAAATCTAGGCAATAAGCATCAATGGCTTCTAAATCATTAGGTGAAGAATTTAACGGGACACTTTATAAAAAAATTTATCCTGGGCCGGGCGTGGTGGCGCATGCTTGTAATCCCAGTACTTTGGGAGGCGGAGACCGGAGGATCCGGGTTCGTGGCCAGCCTCAGCTCTCTCTCTCTCTCTCTCTCTCTCTCTCTCTCTCTCTCCTTAGTGAAGCCCTCTGCAACTTTGTGAGACCCGGTTTCAAAATAAAGTATAAAAAATAGGGCCGGGGGCGTAGCGCGGAGATAGAGCGCCCCTGCGTTCAATCCCCGGTACCGCAAAAAAAAAAAAAAATTTATCCAGCTGACAACACAGAACCCATCGATCAAATTAAACATTACAAAAAGTGGACCAACTCTACGTTTTCTCATATGATGCAAAAGAAAAATATATATTCAGTGTGAAATATTCCTAGAAAAATTGAATGGGATTCTTATCAAGGCCTCTAGATCTAACTACCAATTTTATAGGAAATATAGAAGACAGGGGATAGCACAGGAAAGCTATCAGAAAAACCCGGGATGTGGGAAATTTTACAGGGAAAATTATTTGTTTTATTTGGCAAGAAAAGCAAAAAAGAAAATAGTGCAGATAAATTAAGAGGGACTTTATTTTTAGTGTGTGTGTGTGTGTGTGTGTGTTGCTGGGGATTGAACCCAGGGCCTCATGCTAGCATGGCAAGTATCCTACCACTGAGCTTAATCCCCAGCGCTTAAGAGGGACTTCAGAAATATACATTAGCATGATATATATGGTCTGGCTCCTGATTTAGAGAAAGCAATATTGTCTTAGGAAACAATCATAAAAATCTAAAGACTGAGCATTTGATAATATGAAATTATTATTAATTTTCAGGTATAATAATGGTATTGTGGTTATTTTTTAAAGAAATAATACATATTTTTCTTAAAGATATAAAATATTCATGGATAAAGTGACATAAACTCTAGGATTTATATAAAAATAATTCAGAACATAACAGGTATGAATGGAGTATAATGAAAGAAGATTGCTCATGAATTAACCATCATTGAAACCAGTGATAGAAACATGGTATTTCATTATACTATTCTGTATACTTCTGTATATATTTTAAAAATTTCATAATAAAATGTTTTAAAGGATTCAGTAACTAATACTTTTTTATTTTTACAGATGTAGCAGGAACTCTGTCGAGAGTTTGCTTCTAGAAATTATATCCTATCAAAAGGAATTGATTCTATAGGATTGGAATGATGCTCTCAACCCACCTCCTTTTGTCCTCCCAAAACTTTTAGAAAATACAGTACTCTCTGTTAAAATGTAGACACTGGGTGACTGGAGTGTGGGAAGCAAGGTGTTTTCTGGGGAAGTGATAGATTTACCATTTCATTTTGGAGCACACCTACTTTGTCCTCATCGCTCTAAGAGGGGAACATGGTGATCCAGGCTGAAGGCAATTTGTGAAGCTCCCAGGTGAGCTCAGCAGTACCCACGCTGGTGGCCTCTGAAATGATCCAGGGAGCCACGGCCATGTCACCTGCTGGTAGACCCTTGCTGGCACTGGGAGGAGGGAGGAAGCTGCTGCTAAATGAGCATGGTTAGAAGAAATGAGAAGAGGAATGGCAGATTCCCAGGGAGAAATCTGTGGTCCAAGACCACAGTTCAAGACATGGCAAGTCCAATTCTAATCCTGACCAAAAATTAAGTAGGTTGTGGATAGATTGCTACCAGGAAGACTTTTCAGGCCTGGCAAGACCAAGATAGAGGGATTAGAGCCCACTGATAACCAGTCTAGTATGCAGAACAGGGCTCTGCCCTGAGATAGGATTGGAGTGGAGACCAGAGTTGAGAACACACGCTGTGGAGAGAGGTGGTGGTGCAGATTTCATGGAAAGGCTGTGGTCCATTGATTATGTGGTCTCCTAGGAGTCTCGTGTCCCATGCAGTCATACTAGGCAATATACACATTTGAGCAATGGTGGAGATGAACTTTGAGTCTTGGTCTGAGTTCAAGGTCAGCTGTTTTTGCATTGCACTTTCTGCCTCCCAGCTCAAAGAACTGCCTGGGCATTTGGGAGGGTGATTTAATAAATACCTCTGTTCTATGCACTTGGTGTGGCTCTCACCTTGGCATCCCTCCCAACCCCACCTTAAATGCTAATCCCTTGCTTAGGCAGCAGTAGAGGAGGGCGGACAAGACACAGAAGGAGGAAGAGGCAAGAGACTGTGGAAAGCCTGGGACACTGGAGGGAAGTGCACCCGGACTAGATTCTTACTTGATTTCTTCCCAGATCTCTAGTTTCTTGCAAGTTTCCCATCCGTTTGGAGACCTCGTTTTATCATCTATTAGAAAGATTACCTACCATCAATTATTTTTGTAAAAATGAAATTTAAGGGGAACTATAAAATATAATATTAAAGTGATGAGGCATACCCCCCTCCTTTAAAAAAAAACATTTTTGGCTATTTGGATTCCTGGGATAAATGGAAGCAAGATAGGCTACTAGAGAGCAGAGTCTTAAGTGGCTTTAATAGCAAGTTACACACCAAGGAAATCAGCTACTGAACCTGTCTAAACTTGATTGAGAAACAGTTTTTTATGAAAATTTTATGAGCCAAAAATATTACAATACCTTGCCCAATCTCTTCCTGGTAGTAACTCCTTCCCATCAGGACAGAAGTATGGGAGCTAGATGGGAGTTTTCCATTGATACCATATTGTCCAACAGGCTTACTTGTTTTTCTATCTCCTGACTTTCAATACTGCCAATAGATTGGGCATCAGAATTCTACAAAGCAAGTCGTCTAAGTGATACATCTCAAAAGGGTTGATTCCTCTGGGTTGGGACAATGTCATTCTAAAGCAATTAGATGGAGTCTTGTATCAAGGAAAGTCCATGATCCCCCCCCAAAAAGATCCCAAATCACAGAGGATTACAGGATGATGAAACGTGTCAGCAGTTTATTTCCTTCACCCAGGCTAGCCCATCAGTGAGCAGCCCAGGTTGAGAGATGCCTCTGCTCTATGTGGACTTCAGCATATGGAGGTAGCAGCAGATAACAGGGAAGACAGCAGGTTGAAAATTTTTGTTTGCCTATTTATTATAAAGGTCTTCATGCTTTTAAATATTATTCATGGATATAAAGACATTGTTCACTAAATGTGAGCTCCTCTCTTCTTTGCACTCCATTCCATATCAAGTATATTGGAGATGGCTGGAGGATTTGCTGATAATTTTACAAAATGCCTAAAGAAAATTAAATTTGCAAACAATGTATTTCACTTTACCACTGTAGAAAAAGTAGCTTTCCTTCACTAGAATAGTCTCTAGGCTTATTGATTGTGAATCACAAGTTTATTTTTAAAAGGATCACCTCACTAATGTTTACTGAAATATAACTTCATTACTAAATATAATTTTAAACCATCTTACTAGGTTAGCTGTTGATAACTCCAAATTTTGGCTATTTTTATACAAAATCCTCACTAATAAAGATACAGAATGTAAGCAAATAAGGAAAATAAATGTTCAACTCAGTAGCCCTTTAAAATTTTTCCAAGTTGGTCTTTGATCAATAGTCATCCTATCAGGAATGAATCTCCAAGGGAATGATGTAATTTTGTTCATTTCAAACTAAATTGCTGAAGATATTTCTACTATGTTTGTCATCTCCCATGTAGAAGTACTTTTGTGTTATTGAAAGACCATTATAGATCCTTCCCTAACATCAATCTTCTAAAGCTATTCCCTGGTGCAAATAATTAAAACTTTTCTTTTTCCTGGGCTCATCAGACTTACTCTAAATTTACTGAACAACTTTTGTTATAAGACTAGATGTGCTTGTTCTACCATTATTTAAATGGTGATAAAACCTATGGAACATATTTTTCCACTGTTCATATGATCCCAAAACATTCATAGGAATAGAGAAACTTATCAGTTATCTGGGCCTTTTGTTTTCCCAAGACAAAATACCTGGTAAAAATATCATCTGGAACACTAATTGTTTTCCTCCCTCTTACCTAGTAGAGGGTGCCTGTTGACAGAGCTTGAGACAGTGGGTAGAATGCAAAGCCATACTGCAAGGATCATGCTAGTTTTTCTGAATTCTGGGCAATGTCCCAAGATTGAAATGAATTGTTCTTAGAGCTGTGGGGAGTGGATATCTGAAATCGCTCTTTTAAAAGCCGCAGGAGGCTTGAGGACTATGAAACGGTAAAATGTCAACTTGCAGGAAATTAAAGGTTTTGAATCCTGAGCTTGACCTTGGAGAAAGGTTGATTTCTAAGTGACTACAGTGGGGGAAAACACAGGCACAGTGGACTCAGGCAAAGAAATCCATCCGGAGCACAAAGCCTTGCTCTCTCCCAAACAGCAGGATGCTGAAATAAGAAAGAAGAAGGACAAATAGGTCTTAGTTCCAGCCCTGCTGGTTCTTGGTCACTTATACTCTCTAATAGCCATTGGGCCAATATAGTGACTTAGTGTATGGGCTCTGCTGCCAGACAGTCTGGGTTCATGGTATTGCTTCTATCACTTGCTGTGATGTAAAATGGAGAATCTCAATCCTCCTAAGCCTCATCTGTAAAATGGGGCTGGTAACAGAACCTTACACTTAGGATTATTGCAAAGAGTCAATGAGCAAGTATGTATACACGGGGCACACAATGCTCAATAATAGAGCTCATATTATTATTATTCCCATGAACAGTTATGAGAACATCTGAGATATAAGATATGAACGAGTTGAGAAGGCTGGAAAGGGCCATGCAAACTCAAGAGGTACTTAGTTTAGTTCTCAAGTAGACCTACCTCAGGAGCTCATCAGAGATCTGGATAGAATCTCAAACTGTATTGGGAAAGAGTAGTCCTGGTAGGTGCCTGCGACTTGTGGTTTTGAGCATTCTTTCTTTTATATATGGATAAAGACCCAACTCTGCCAGCAGGCATGATCCTGGTGTGTGTATGTGTGTGTGTGTGTGTGTGTGTGTGTGTGTGTGTTAGTTAATGGGGACTGAACCCAGGGACATTCTACTTCCAAACTATACCCCCAGCCCTTTTTTATTATTTTGTTTGTTTTGAAACAGGGGCTCTCTAGGTTGTTGAGAATCTCACTATGTTGCTGAGGCTATCCTTAAACCTATGATCCTCCTGTATCAACCTCCCATGTACTAGGTTTATAAGCGTGCACCACCACCCCCGGCTTTGAAGGATTACCTCTCAGCTTAATGAAGGACAGATCCCTTCCTTGCCCTTGGAATTGAGAAATGCTGAAAATGAGGCAGGATAAGGGAGCCGCACTCCTTATTTCTGCCTTATCCTGCCTGACATGCCACCCTCGTATATGTTCTAGCCAGTAGATTAGCCACGCTGATCATTCCATAGGCCCAGGATCCCCTTCTGAGATGAGACGGGCACAGTCAGGACTATGAACATCAGCCTTTTGCCTCTGCCGGGCTTGAGCCTAGTATATGGAGAATTGAACCATTAATTAGGGTGGGTTAACTTGAAATGGAGTGGATTCTCTACTTGAGTAATATTCTTAGATGGAAAAAAAAACATCGCTACAGTTGTGGGAATGTAGAACAGAATAGAACAAAGGGCTTATAATTTGGAGAGATGTTTTGCGTTCCCTTATAAAAGATGTTATCAAAATCCAGGAACTTTTGCTCTTCCATAGAATCCTATTGGAAGGATTGGTCTCACTAGCTTAGAGCTCAGACAAAACAGCACTTTAGAATCAAGTTTTTTCCAGAGGAAATGACACATGGAGTTACATACAGTTAGTAAAATACATGACATTTGGAAACTACCTTTGAAGCCAAACTCCTGCTTCAGATCAGAGGAAACCAAAAGTATTCGAAACTCTGAGAATTCTGTTAGAAATTCTAAGAATATGTGAGAAAATCCCTTTTTTTCCTCTCAAAATGAATGATCTTGCATACACACACACACACACACACACACACACACACACACATATATATATATTACATATATATATATATTATTGTTGGCATCAGTAACATTTATCGAGTGACTATTTGATCAACACAGTGAATTTACGCTATACACATCCTACAAACCACTCAACCTTTTGAAGTCTCTGGAGGAGTCTCAGCAGAGTGGCAGTGTGTGTGGTGTGTGTGTGGTGTGTGTGTGTGTTTTCCAATAAAACTTTATTTTTTTAAATATACTTTTATTGGTGCATTGTAGTCTCACATCATAATGTAGTTCAGAGTGATAGGGACACACATGCACACAGCATTTGGTGAGCTCCCCCCCCACCGCCCCCGCTCCCTGCCCACTCCCTCCCCTTCCCCATACATAATATTGAGATTGACATTGGTAATTTCACATAGGTACATAGCGTCAAGGGAAGTGTTTCCTTCATTAATTCTCCCTCCAGAGTGGCCTTTTGAGCAACCTAATCCTCAGCTAGGATCTGGTGCTACCTTGTGGCCTTTCCTGCTACAAGAAAAGCACTGCACTGCAATCCACACATCCCTCCCGGCCCAATGACTAAATCACAGCAAAAACAGCCTATACAAAGGTATTTCCTATGATCCTCTAAAGGAGAAAAGATGAGGGTAGGGAGGGGCTGTCAGGCTGAGTGCAGGAGGGTGCTGCATTCTGATTTTTTTTCCATCTCCCATCCCAGCACCGTGTCATAGGTGAAGATGAGTAGGTGGATAAAACCTGTGGATTGGGACATATTTGTACCTGTTTGCACAGCACTAAGAAGAGTACATTTGATTATGAATGGCGATAATTAGCAGCCGGCATGATAGTCCTTGATGTTACCTCTGTTTTAGGCAGAGGTCGACATGGCCTCATGAATGAGTGACTCGGCGTTACAAAATTGTGAAGTGTTTCCTCTGCAATTAAATGTGGCCTTATTGGAAATAATCAAAATAAAGTGCTCAGCAGGAGAGCAGAGTTAGAGAGTAATTTGGCAGCATATCATAGCGATTACCATTATTCCATAATCTTTGTGGTGGAAACTAACGTCAACCAAATCTGCTCTTCTCCCGGAT
The DNA here is from genome assembly GCA_004027185.1 of Glis glis. NCBI lineage: Eukaryota > Metazoa > Chordata > Mammalia > Rodentia > Gliridae > Glis > Glis glis. The sequence goes on from PVJS01006361.1 coordinate 7,739, forward strand.
GGAAGCCTCATTCCATCCAGAGATTGCAACTCCCTGACTCTTTTGAGGCTAGGTATGGTCAAATTCTCAGGAGTGGAAGGTCGTAGGATGAGTACCACTCCTGAGTCATGCGCGGAATGGGAAATTGATCCCGTGCACCCGGGCTCTCTCTCTCACTGTCCCCACGCCTCGGCCCTGTCTTTCACCACAGCGATGAGGACAAGGCTCCTGGAGGTTGCCTGGATAGCAAAGTGGAAAAATAGGAGCACCCAAATGCTGGTGTGTGTGTTTCAGCCCCCACGAACCTGCTCGGCTCACTTCAGGACTCTCTGCAGAAGGGAAGCAACCGCCTCATGCGTTAGATTGTTCTCTAATCATTGGAATGCTTGGATCTCTTTAAGAAAGCACATTAGACTTTATCCTGATGCAATATAGTATTACAGAAGATATAAAGTATCGTTTCACATTATATATAAATATATATGTATGTATACATAACACACACACACACAGACACACATATATATATATATAATTGTATTCATTTTCTATAGCTGCGTGTCCAATCACCACCCACCGTGCTCTAAGGCACAAGTTTATTATCTCGTAGTCCTTTAGGTCCAGCTCAGGGGAGGCCTCTACTTAGATCTCTCCGGTCTGAAATCAGGGGTCCACCGGGGCTGCCAGCTCATCTAAGGTTCCGAGTCTCCCAAGCCCACATGCTGCTGGCACAGTGACGTCTTTGCTCCTGGAGAGTGAGGTGAGGTTCCTACTTCCTTGCTCACCTGATGAGGGGAGGCCCACCATGGATCATCTCCCTTTTGCCTTATTAGGTAGTATATTCCCAGAAAAGATACATTGTCATATTCACAAGGTCTGCCACACTCAGGCGAGAGCTTATAAACAGGGAAGGGGGAATCTTAGAGTCTTCTTAGAAATCTGCCTCCCTCAATCATGTATTAACATACACATATGAGAGTACTATAACACAGTAAGTATGATTTATAACTGAATGCTCACTCTACACCAGGATCTTAAAAGCCATTTTGCATGCATTTGTTCATTCAGTCCTCATGACAAACCTAGGAGACATAATATTATATTCACTATTTAACAGATTGTAGAGGTAACAGAGCCTTAGACGTGTTATGTAACTTGCCCAAAGTTATGCAACCAGTACGTGCTGGAATCTGGATTCTGCAGCATGGACTTTGGAGTTGGACGCACCTGTTACACATGCCCCCGGTGTCCTGTAGTTCATAGCACTTCTCACAAATCCTACTAGATAATTATGGTGAAGTAAATTGGTTATGTCTGTCTCCCCAGATAGATATGACCTTCATCAAGGCAGGTGTATCTGTTTTGGAGCATGTTCAGCTAGCTGCAAATAACAGAAAACCTGACTAACTAACCGTGGCTTAAACAAATACAGATTCTCTTTCCTCTTCTAAACAAGAAGTTCGGAGTTTGCTGGGACAGTTCTCAGAAGCTCAGCATGTCAGGGTGTCTCTGACTTGGTCTTGACTTCATGGGTTTAAGATCGTTATTGCAGCCCCAGCCATCACATCAAAATAAGGCTGGAAGAAAGAAAAAGGGGATCAAGATAACCATATCTGTTTGATTTTAGTAGGAACGCATCCATATATTCTTGGCCATAAATGTGTTGCATATAGTTCCAAGCTACAAAGAAGGCTGGGAGAGAGTGAGACTTTTCACAATCCACATTGGAGAAGAAAAGTGAGGTGGCTCTTTGGTAAGCAAACACACTACATGGTAGTGTCTCCCGTAGGCAAGGATAGTGTCTGTCTCATTCTATCATTTCTTCAGCATCCAGATCAGTGACTTGCACATAGTAGACTCTTGTTTATTGTTGAACGAATGCTTGTTAAGTAACACATGTACCATGCTGAGCACAGTGCTGGGCATACACTAGGTAGTCAATAAGTGGTGACTACTGGTAATACACTGCTTAGTGATCCCACATCCGCGTGGGTACATGGCAGATGGATGCTTTCTGGTGCTGCTCCATTCAAGGATAAGCACCAAGAGCTGATGGCTCTGCTGGCCTCATTAGCCACAGAAGGGCATGCGTGGGGTCTGCTCTGGGGTGGGGAAGCGGGAAATGATGAATCTCCTTCTAGCTCCCCTGTTGTTTGCAGGCAAAGGCTGGCTAGAAGGGCTAACTGTAGCAATTACTCAGCTGCCAGGGATGCAGCTCAGATTACACAGCTAGTGGGAAGGAGGAATGCTTAAAGCGTTCTTCCTTTCAGAAAAGAGAAAATAAAATCCTCTTTGCCAAGATGGCAAGGCTCCTGGGGTCCCGCTGAAAGAGCGACAGAACCTCTGTACCGGCACCCTCTTCGTGACAGCATTTGGACAAGCTTGCAGGTCTTCAACTTGCTCTTCTTCCCATCCCTCTTCCTCTCCTTCTCCCCCTTCCTTTTTTTTTTTTTTTTTTTTTTTTTTGCAGTACTGGGGTTTGAACCCAGGGGCATTCTACCTCCGAGCTCCACCCCCAGTCCTATTTTTTATTCTTTATTTTGAAATAGGGTCTCACTAAGTTGCAGAGGACCTCACTAAGTAGCTGAGGCTGGCTACAAACCTGTGATCCTCCTGTCTCAGCCTCCCAAGTACTGGGATTACAAGTGTGTGCCACCACGCCTGTCTTCTCCCCCTTCCTTTCCTTCCTCCCTATTCCTCTCTTCCTTCTTCAGCCTCTCCTCTCTTCACCCTGTGGCCAGGCAACAAGGTTTGTTTAGAGGTCAAGTGAAATATGTATCCTGCACCCTGGGGCCCTTCCCAGACCTGGGAGTTGAGACCTGAGGAAGCAATAGTGTCAGAAGCTGCTTACAAGCTGCCTCCTCCTCCGCTGTGTGGTGGGTTAGTATATTTGTTTGCCAGGGCTGCGTTACAAACTGAAGGACTTAAACAACAAAAATGTAGTGTCTCCTGGTTCTGGAGGCAGGACGTGCAAGATGAGGGTGTCAGCAGGTTTGTTTCCTTCTTTTTTTTTTTTTTTTTTTTTTTTGGCAGTACCGGGGATTGAACGCAGGGGCGTTCTACCTCCGCGCTACACCCCCAGCCCTATT